>CAIGRP010082383.1:0-24977 GCA_903798385.1 Fraxinus cuspidata
TGTGTTTCTTGGCAGGCAAGCAATTGTGTATTTCGTGAAGCAAACAAGACTTTCAAATTTATTTGGCATTGTGTTTCTTGGCAGGCAAGCAATTGTGTATATAGCCCATGTTTTATGTCCATTATTCGAAAACTCTGTTTTTTCTACGTACTCATTTTCAATTACACATTCACATAATAAAATATTTTACACGTAAATCTAATTTTTTCCCTATTTTTTTAATAACAAATTTTTTTTAAAAAAAAATCACTATTTAAAACAATGTTTTCTCCAAATAATGACCACTAAACAAGGGCTAATATTAGCTATTTGAGAGGAAATATCCGTTTCTTGTACTCTATGTGGGCCCAATTTCACGCATACAAACTATCTTGATATGCCTCTGGTTGGTAGAGATTAAAATCAAAATTTTAGTAGATTTTGATAAAAGTTGATAAAATGTGTGGTTAAAAAATTGTGAATCCCATAAAATGTGTACTTAAAATTAATTGTTGATTTTGACTTAAAATTTTAATTGGATTTTAATCGAAACCTAACAGGGGCTTATACATGGGCAATCTAAAGAAAAAGCCTAGATAAGCCCTTGAAAACTTTTTGTGGTCTTGCTCCCAACAAGTTTTTCAGGGCTCTTTCATGTTAACATGTCTAAATTATCCTTCTCTATAATGGAAATTACATAAAAAAACATGTGAATAAATATTCATTTTCATAAATCAGGGTTGAACTTTATTTATTCAATTTTCAGGTTTTTATAATTTTAATTAAATATTGAATATTTTAACTAATTGACGCGCGTATCCCGTTATTTTAGCGTTTCAAATTTGATAATATCCCAACTTTCATTTTCATTAAAACCCTATTTTCTCTCAAGCACTTTCTCCTCTCCACATTTTTTGCGCCCATCTCCACCATTTTTCCAAAATCAACCAACATAAATCTCCAAAATCAACTTCCGGTGCATTCCACGTTTCCATTCGGCAACGAATATTAATGGCGAAGATGAAGGCTGAAACTAAAAGGAAAAGACGGTGCAAACGCCGAGTAGTACAAATAAAAGGAAGACAACGGACAGTCCGAAGAAATCTATGGCAACAAGGCAAAAAATGCATGGGTCAAGAAAAAAACAGTCCGAGAAGAAGGTAATTTCATATTTTTTATTCCTATTCTCTGCCATTTCTACTTATATATATATATATATTTTTTATTTTTTTTATTTTTTATTTTTGTAACATTTTTTCCCCAACTTGAAAGAGAAAATGTTGCTTTTCTGTTCTCCATGATTGTACACGATCTAATTCGAATTTAGTGCATTGAAGAGGGGTTATTTTTTTGTCCATCATGATAACGAAAAATGAAAAATTAACATTTTATAGTGTACTGAATATAGGGATGTTGGATTGTGAGACTTTTATTTATGTTTACCAGTCAATTTGGCTGAATTGTAAAGTTAATATTCTTGGATTGATTATAGAAGTTACTGGTCATCACATGTTATACGATTATACGAGTATGTAACCTGATTGTATTATGTAATTTCTGGGTTGTGACATTAACTAGCATGAGTATGCGTGTACATGTGACCTCTTTTAAATCTTATCTTATATTCTATACGTCTGTGTCACTTTGTAAATTTTTTTCAATATGTGACATGTTCGAAAATAATCCTTGTGAATCATTTCTGAGTTCTGACTACCATTACTTGCATCCGTGACCTCGCTTATTCTAATAATCCTTTACATATTTGAGTTTATCTATGCATCCGTGACCTCTGTCATATGCATCTGTGACCTGACATAAACACATGCTGGCATGAGTATGCGTGTACACATGACCTCTTTTAAATCTTATCTCATACTCTATACGTCTGTGTCATGACTTTGGAAAAAGATTTCAATATGTGACATGTTTGTAATAATCCTATGTGAATAATTTCTCGGTTCTGACTACCATTACTTGCATTTGTGACCTCGCTTATTCTAATAATCCTTTACATATTTGAGTTTATCTATGCATCTGTGACCTCTGTCATATGTATTTGTAACCAGACATAAACACCTGCTGTAGGTGTGGAAATTCATAATTGCACAACATAAATGGTTTCCTGGAATAATCACTACGTCCATGACAAAGGGTGTTATCACCAACTTGAAGAAATATCTGAGCAAAGCCCAACGAACTATACTCACGGGAACATACTGTGTGCATTTTATTCAGTGCCATGAAATAGTGCTTCAGCCACAATTGATTCATTACTTTCTTCTCAGACAGGTGCATACTCCCAATGAAAATGAAATATGGTTTTGCATAATCAGTAGATATGTTAGGTTGTCTCTGGTTGAGTTCTGTTTAGTAAAAGGTCTGCGATGCACAGAAACAGTGGTGTATATACACTTGAAAACAGTCCTTCAAGTTTGAAGGAAAAATATTTCAGTCAATTAAACATTGTGATACATGAAGATGTGAGGGATACATTCATATCAGCTTCCCAACTTTCACCACAGGACGTTGTTGAAGTCCTTAAAGATGAAGATGTCGCAAAGCTTGGATCTCTGTATTTCATTACATCCTACATGTTCCCAAGAGATTATAAGAAGATTGTTGATCATTATTTATTTGTGCTTGTTGAACGTTTTTCTGCGATGGATACATTTCCTTGGGGGAAGATCCTTTTTTTAAACTACTCTGAATGCATTGAGAGATGGTCTGAGAAAGAGGACAAGCCATTACAGGCTAAGATGTCTATTACTACCATTTCAAGTGTGGATATATGAGACGATTCCTAGTCTTGCTGGAACTATTGTCACAAGAATGTCGAAAACCCATCCTTGGATAATGAACTGGTTGGCAGATGAGCACCCTTCCGCTGCTAAACTTGAAGGAATTGAATGCTTCTCCAACACTAATGTAATCATTTCAAATATATTGTTTTATTACTGTAGTAAGTTTTTTATCGTTAATAATATTTTTTTGTTGTATGGCAGATTCAGATTTGTGACTTGAACCCCTCAGATAATGAGATGAAAATACCGTATATGAATGGAGTGCATTACATTAAACCGGTCTAACCAGATTTCACACGCGATGGCTGGAGAAAGAAGAGAATGATGGAAAGTTCAGTTCACAATGTTGGAACAAGTGGAGAGCCAGATTTTTCTGGTGAAAAAACATCTCCATCGATTCTCAGGATCACCGATGATAGTACTGGTCATGCTGTTGTTGATGAAGACAACAATGACTTTGTAGATCCTCCACCGAGGTGGCAAGAGACATCTGACCATGTAAATTCTCCACTGGATGAGTGTCCATCATGACGATGCACAGGAACCTCATTCAAATGTCCCACCGGCGGATGACATAAGTTGTTAATTCACACGTTATGTAAATTAACATAAGTCACATATATGTTTGCACAGGTCACATGTTCATGTACATTAGTCACATATGATTTATTTTTCAATCTTTACATGTCACCACAATCAAGTTACATACATTAATGGACACTACACATGTTTACTTGCATTTGCACAGTAATGTCTGACAACTATCACATTATACAATTTTTATGTAACTGATTTATTTTACACACTTTAAAGGCAGTTGAGGATTTGAGGAAAGGATTGACAATGCAAATATCTGAACTACTTTCGAAGAACGAGGTTCTGAACGTTCAGATGGATGAGATGAGGTCACATATATAATCTATACAAGGTAAACAAATACGAAAGATGAATGACATTGTCCAAATGCAGAATGGAATTAGAAGTGACATGATAGACATTAGGACAAACATGCAGTTCCTGTCCGAATCTGTATCTGCAATGATTTCTTGTACAATGGAAGAGAGTTTGAAAAAATTCAGTGAAAGATCCAAAGATGAAGAAGGTCATGTAGCCAAAGATGAATGACATCGTCCAAATGCAGAATGGAATTAGAAGTGACATGATAGACACTAGGACAAACATGCAGTTCCTGTCCGAATCTGTATCTGCAATGATTTCTTGTACGATGGAAGAGATTTTGAAAAAATTCAGTGAAAGATCCAAAGATGAAGAAGGTCATGTAGTCAAAGAGTCTGAGAATCCTGATGAAGTAAGTATGAATTAGTTATGTTTTTTTTGAATGACATGCGATTTCATTGTAAATTTCATAGTTGCTCTAATTTCAGGCTATAGATGTTGGACCGAATTTGGACAGGAAAGGTAAAGAGTAAGAGAGTTTCTGATGATGATCCTAAGATCTAATTCAATTCAACCTCCTTCATTTGATTCGGGTCTTGGATTTATACAACCTGATATGCCTACTCCGTTCGAATCCAAAAAAATTCAGCAACAGATTGACTCCGTCATAGCTGACGTTGTTCAGGACACAAAAAGGACAGAGAGAGGTATGCTATAATTTTGGAGTTTTACAAAAGCTTTTTCTAATCCATACAAGTCACAGATGTTCATTGGTATTCGGACACAAATTACATACAGGTCACATATGTTACTTTGAATAGGTCACAAGTCACACAAGTCGTAGATGTTAATTGATATTAGGTCACAAGTCATACACATGTCAAAGGTGTAGTGGTAGATTGTCGTGGGCTTGTATCCCGGAAGAACTTGGAAGCTGTATTGTAATTGTGGATCTTTTGTTAAGCAACAACATGCTCTCCGGGGAGATTTCGAGATATTTAGCACGATTATCTAATCTCACGACTTTGGATCTGTATGGAAACTTGCTGCTATGTAGTATTTCTCAGGAATTCAATAAATATGTTCTACTGCAAGGCTTGTAATTGGTCACAGATGTTATTTGGTATTAGGTCACAGATGTTAATTGGTATTAGGTCACAAGTCACACATAGGTCACAGATGTAGTAGACCAATAACCTGCGATTTTTATTGATACAACAATATACAGGTATCCCAGGCGTCTGAACTAAGTTCAGACTTACCAATTAAGAGAGTTTCCTGACCAGTGAGGATACTACAATCTCCATTTGTCGCTGGTGAAGGAAAAGTAGTCAAACAGTCGGACAATGTTTTGGTATTCGAACATTATAATCGCCATGCTAAAGACGCAGACATCGCTTCATTTCAGAGTTGGTTCCAGCGAGGCTACAAACAGAAAAATAAGTAAATTCAACTTCTTTTTTCTGAAAGTTGTTTAATAACTTATTTTAAAAAACATTTCTTATGGTTCATATTACATTTACAGGAAAAGGTTTAATGCTGCTGATGATCATATCAGTCCCCTATTTTTGTTTGGTTTGTTCAAAGTTGGATCTAAAACATGGTTTTATGAGCTTGTGAATTCTGAGTCCTCATTGAGTAGCACGGTATGAATATGTCTTCAAATCTTTACTCACATAAGCTGAAGCATTAGTCACATATGATTTACATTGGTCACAACATATTTAGTTGAACATCAGGTCAATTACATGAGGTCACAGATCATGGCAATAGGTCACGGGTCATTTTTCAATTTAAATAAAGTGTTGAATTTCGATTAAAGTTCTTCTAAAGTGGTCACAGATACTATGTAAACTTGAATATGTTATTGAACTTGGGTCACAGATCAACAGTTCAAGTCACAACTTATATTTTTCATTGGACACATATCTTCCTAAATAGTATTTCTTAAATAATTTTCTCGTTTATATTATTACAGCACATCAATGTATGTTTCTACTACATCCGCCAGTTAGCAAGGCATGAGAAGAACGTCAAATTGAAGGCAACAACAACGGACTCATGGTTCTAGATGAAACTTAAAAACATATATTCCAAATTTAAGCAAGACCATACTGTATTGCTATCGGAGTCCAGTTTGAAAGGTGTTGTTACAAATGGTAGTTTGCTTTTAAACTGTCCTTGGGCCAGTGCAAATGTTGTTTTAATGCCAATTATATCAATGAACAAGGCACACTGGATGCTTGCTGTCCTTGAATTCAGTACGCACACACTACATGTGTTCAATTCTGCTGGGAAGACCTACCATGACTTCTTTGTTCGTATTGGTGTAGAACCATTTGTCAAAATTATAGGATCTATTGAATTCAATTGGACTTTGGAAAAAAAAACATATTGACTACCATGGAGAAGATTGTATGGACTTGAGGTTAACGGTTGACAGTAGCCTTCCTCAACTGAAGAACGTGTAAGTCTGTGACCACTAATCTTATTTCAAAATCATTTGATTATGGTCCANGGAGAACTATGCTGGACATAGCATCATGGCTGTATAAACATCGGGAAATATACAAGCATACAAAGCCAGGGAAACATAAAAAAGGGTAGGAGATTTTCAATGAGTGATGGCTAGAAAATGTATTTTTACTTCAAAATTATGAATAGATTTTGTAAAGTTTCTGAATGTTGGCCTCTTTTCTATTTCTTTATGCAGTAGTTTTTGTGAATAGAACTAGTTGTACATTGAACATTGGTTAATTGTTTACATCAGTCTACGATAATTTTTGGTTTCATTTTCATTTGAGCGGGTATGTGTTTGATGATCTAGATTTTGTCACAGATTGTTGGGATGTCAAATTACTGTTGTCAATATTTAATATCTTAAAACATTATATTTATATATACAGGTCACAGTTTGTAATATATGGTTACCATTAGGTCACATATCATACTAGTTACGCACTAGGTAGGTCACATGGGATACTACAAGTCATATAATGTTATATCAGGTCACAGATCATGCAGTAGTCCACTAATTGTGGTCACATGGTCAATGTTTAATGTGCTGAATAAGTATATTTTGCATATATTGGTCACAGTCTATAATACATGCTTGCTATTAGGTTACATATCATACTAGCTACGGATTAGGCAGGTCACATGTGATACTATAAGTAACATAATGTTATATCAGGTCACAGATCATGCAATAGTCCATTAATTGTGGTCATATGGTCACAGATACCTACACAGGAATCTGAAACATTTCCACTCATTCTACAAAAGTCACAGACTATATTTAAAAGTTATTTAGGTCATTGGGTCATATTTTACAACTATTAACCTAAATTTTTTATAGCAAAGTGAATAGTACATAAGTCACACAATCAGTGTGCACGAGTTACATTTAATTGTATATGTCACATATTGCAATGCTAAGGGAACAATTGACATTATGCATAATTATCTCTCCACATCCCTCATAATCTGAATGCATAATTTTTATTTCAATGAATATTTCATCCACATTAAAATGATATATCAATTGATACATACAACCAATTCAAGAAATGTTAAAGAATATCTGAAATTGTTATGTCTACGATCTAAGTGTGGCATCAACTGATTTGATATTCCTAAGCGTTTGTACTTTATTGAATTTGGCTTAATAAAACCAAGCTACTACATTTCCTACTGTTGTGACCATGTCCTCCACAACGTCCACATTTCACAGTCGGTTTTCCTTCACTGGATGACATTCTCATCTTTTCAGCGGGTCTACCAGAACTCCTCTTTTGATAAGGAGCTAATACAATAGTGTGTTGCAATTCTACAGGCGTGGTCCATTTAACTGGATCTCCAACTGGAATCACGAAGTCTTGGTATGCATTCATGTATGCCTCTTTTGTGTAATAATAAGAAAAATGGTCATAAGGATCCCTTTCAGCCAGTGCATGTGGACATGGAAACAGATCAACTTGAAACATCCTACATGTGCATGAACGTTGATCTATATCTACAACAAAAGAGGAGTATTCAGCTTTAACTGAAAACAGGGACTGGTTCACATGTAATACCTACAAGAAAGGTTGCAAAGCATACATATGTGATGTCAAATAAATATATTTCAAGTCACAGAAAATTTGTTTGTGTCACAGATAACACAATTTTCAGGTCACAATTATATATTTGATTAACTAAGATAAAATAGTTATCCTCAATTTCTTTAAATCCATGCTCATTTTCCTCATAAGTTTCTCGTAATTAGTTGTCAACCTCGTGAAGGTGCCAAGTGCATCCTCACTATGTTTACAAAGCCAGGTTTGTATAGTTTGTCTCAAAGATTCTAATAACGACACAATAGGGTAATTCTTGGCTGCTCTTGTGACTGCGTTGACTGATTCTACTATATTTGAGGTCATTGTAGAATATCGATTTGCTGGCATGTGAAATCGTAACCAATTTTCAACTCCAACATCCTCTTACGAACATCAACCATATTCATTAATATCATATAAATTACTTTTGTGGCCACTTTTTGAATGTATGGAAATTGTAGTTGAATGTAGTACATTACCAGGTAAAGCCTAATATTTCTGTTCATCATGTCAAGCTGGTGCATGTTATATTCAAACTCTTCTAATGTATATGCACAAACAACCGAATTGAAAGCATGCGTTATGTCGCGAACTGATTTACCGTAATATGATTTCAAATTTTGCAGCAAATGATACGAACAAATCCCATAACAGGTTCCTGGATAAACATGTTCTATAGCATTCTTGATACTAATATGGCGATCTAATATAAAACACAATCCATCTCTATAACCATAAGCCTTCTTCAAGTTCTCGAGAAACTATGTCCAAGATCTATCGTTCTCATTATCCCCAATTCCAAATGTGAGAATAAAAATGCTGTTATTTGCGTCCCTGTGTACATGCTGTGAAGAGAGTACCACCATAGAGTCCATTCAAGTAGGTGACATCCACCACAATCACAGGTCTGCAATGCTTCCAACCTTCAATTGATGCACCAATGGCCATGAAGCAAAATTTGAATCTACTGTGACTATCAAGCTCCAATCCTCTGACCGTGCTAGGATTTCTTTGTTGAAGCATGTAAAAGTAGTTAGGTATCTTACTGAATGACTCAGTTGGATCACCCTAATGATTTTTAAAGTTTTCTCTAGAGATCTCCAAGCCTTAGAATAGTTCATTGAAACTCCATACGTATGAAACATATCACTACATGTATTCTTTGGAATGTATATAGTATGTGACAATGTGTACTTGTATTTGATACTAGATGAAACAACAGTACTGGATAATTGCCTGTGACTTCCCAATATTATGTTTGAGCCACATGTGTGACCATTATTAATATTTCTAATCTTAAATAGACCTGATTTACCCCACTTTTAAGATCTACACATCCAAGCACACCCATCATGTAAACACTTGACTACATATTGCTTCTTGTCCTATCGAACAACCATAAACTCAAACATGATCTGTATCGCAAGCAAAGAAAGACTCAATTTGAGAATATTCTTATCACGGAAGACCCTTCATTCCTCTACTTTTCTAGGACTAGCGATAGTTACAACTGTAACTTCTTGATCAATTATGTGACCTGCTGGTTCGATAGTTGCATCGCATATGTCTGAAACCACATTCTGTAATGAAAACTCTCTAGTAAATTGTACGTCAGTTGGAATTGTAATAGATTGTTCCTCAATTTCTGTAACATCAATGCTCAACGAGTATTTAGATGGGTCACGATCCATACCCTTAAGAATAATGTACATTATTGTCACTTCTTATTCTCACCGGTGGCAACTCATGATTCAATAGATATTGTATTGTGACGGCTACCTTTGTATGATCCAAACTGAACTCGATCATTACGGTATCCAAAAGATTAGTATAAGTTCAATTACGATCCAGCAAAACCACTGATAATTGGAATCCATTTAGCAAGCATACATGTACATACATCACTTATGTAGTTTTAAAGATATAATGTCACGAGTAAAAATGAATTCATGTAGGTCACAATGTAGTACGGGTCAGATTACGATTTCATGCACGCCACAAAATTATCTACGATATTATATATGTGCTATCAATGTAATTAACGTCACAGATTTTATTGATTATGCATAGAAATGTTTTCAATTCACGTCACAAATTTATGAAAACATATTAGAACCATAAAAAGTCGAACTGATAGCATGACATACCAATGACACTATTCTCGGCACCGGTAATGGAAACGTGTTTTTGCAATCTTTGGCCACGGATTGGAACCTTCAATTGAAACTTCAACTCACTCAAATTGTGACCGAAAATCTCGATTGTGACCGCAAATCTCGATTTTACCGCTGATTGATCTGTGATTGTAGTTGAAGCTCTTCGAATTGTGACCGAAAATCTTGATTCTGCCGTCGTTAATTGTTAACAGAAAGAAACTCCATTGGGCTGAAGCTCAATTTGTGTTTTAGGGAGGAGATTTCGTATTTTAGGGAGTCCGTGTACAGAAGGTAATGCCATGCTTGATTGGAAACCTTTTATTTGAAAAATGATTTATGCATACTTAATCACTGGTTTATGATTTTTCCCTTCTCTATATTGCTGATATCTTGATATCTCAAAAGCCATTGACTTATAATGATCATAATACCCTTTTCAAACTTTTAGGAAAAATGATAATAAAAAAATGACTCCGGTCGTTTTCTTACAAAAGGACGACAACAGTTTGAAATGCCCAGAGTCATTTTCCATTTCACAAATGACTCTTAGCTACGATTTGTAAAGCCGCAGCCAACTGGCGACAAAATCCATCTCGATCATAGTTAGGAGCGTTTTTTAAAGGAAAACAACTGCGAATATTTTAAACGACAACGATCATTATTTCTAAAATGATCGTTGCCGTTTAAAATGACTAGAGTCATTTTTCATTTATCACTTTCGAATTTGATTGACATCTCTTCTTTAATTATACATGATGATTTAACTTATCCAAAATTAAATGTAAGTCATGCACTTAAAAATTGAATACATTGAACTTGAACAATATATAGTTTAGTATGATTAATTGTATATATTAAAGTTCAAATTTATACGTTTTAAAATGAAATCAGACGAAATCAAACACGATAAAAAAGGTTAGAAGTTTGATTGGCATCTCATCTTTCATTATACAATCCATCGTACTCCATTACACATTATACAAAATGATTTTAAGTCGTACACTTAAAAACTGATTAGGTATATACTTGAACAATTTGTAATGGAGTACGATGAATTGTATATAATGAAGTTCTCTTTCCTATACGTTTTTCAATGAAATAGTTTAAAATCAAATATGGTCTAAAAGGTTATGAGTTTGATTGGCATCTTGTCTTTAATTATATATGATGGTTTAACTTGTCCAAATCAATTGTAAGTCGTATACTTAAAAATCGAATACGATACTTGAACAGTGTCTAGTGGAGCATAATGAATTATATATAATGAAGTTTGTCTTCCAATACATTTTTAAATGAAAAAGGTTAAAATCAAACACAATCTAAAATGTTACGAGTTTGATTGGCATCTCACCTTTCATTATACATTATGGTTTAACTTATCCAAATCAATTGTACTATGTATACTTAAAAAATGAATACGGTATGTTTGAACAGTGTGCTATGGAGTAATCTATTTGATTTCTCGCAAGTATACGATATCACGAACAAGTAATAAAGTGACGAGTAGAGTATCGTTTCCACAAGAACTACATACTTAATCAAGGATTAAACAATTTTAAGTCTAATTGAATAGTCAAAATTTTTTGAATGATTTATACTAATTTATCTAATTAAACTAACAATTAAATTGAGCAAATTATGAAAGTTTTGTAAAATTCAATTGGATGTTACTAAGGCCTATAATTACAAAATCACAATAAAACATATTTAATTTGAAGAATATAAGACGGATTTTAGATTGATGAAAGATAAAAAAGATGGATCTTAAAATCTTGAAATTCTTTAGTAGTTTTTTTGATGAATTTCCAATATATCTTCTTATTGTCTCTCCAAAAATCAGGGTTGAAACTCCAATTTCTTGAAAACTTTTAATTGTCTTTTAATTCTCACAAGAACAATGGATTTGCCTCTCTTTTATGATGTTAATTGATGAATTTTGGTGCATGAAAGGTATATGAGAGGTTTTTCTAATGTATTCCGTTGTTAGGTATTTATATGAGTCAAAAATTGGTTGAAAATTACGTCCAAATTGTTTTTCAAAAGAGTTCAAATCGAATAAGGAAAGTTTCTTTCCAACGCGCATGTTTTTGTCACAACATATTCGACGATATTTTTATCATAAATTTCTCTTTCGATATCTGATTGAGGTGATTCAAAGTGTGTTGAAAAGAAACTCAAAGGATCACAACATCAACCACCAAGAATGGATCTCAATTTTTGGCTAAAAATCTGGAATATAACTTAGAGGATTAGAAATTGATTTGTGAAAATTAAATTGATCGTATTACATTCCTTTTTGACTTCTAATTGCATCCAATTAACTCTTAGCAATCTTCAATTAACATTTTGTGGTCCAAATCAATTATTGAATATTTACAATTTTGTCCTTGAACTTTGAACTTCACCATTTTTCGCTATTTGTTTGCTCATTTCTTCTAAATTTACGTCCAATCTTGAGTTTATCCTAATAAACGAAATATACACAAGATTAGGATATAATTTATTAAAAGAAAAACGAAATATCAATATTTTAAAGCGCGAATAAGTGTATAAAATACACTTATCAAATACTCTCCTTAAACAAAACAGCATCAAGATTCTAATATATAACATGTTGTTTTGTCTCAAGACTGTAACCATTGTATTAAATTTATAAATAGTTTCGAGGTCATACCAAAATCAATATTTTCCTTTACGATGCAAAATGAATGTGTGTGTTTGTGAAGAATTAAGAAAAATACTATAAATTCACAAGTTGTTTCAATTCCCGAATCTCAATGCTCAAAATTTTCCTTCATCATTCGTAAAATTCACAAACTCCCAAACTTATTTTTTTAATTTATTTTTTTATGTGTGATATAAGGTTGAGTCTTTATACTTATCATTACCATCTCTAGTTTAGATGGATTTCACAAATTGTGAGTTATTATTTCAACAAATAAAGGTTCTTCAAATTTTTTATTGTTTCAACTTTTCAGACTCAACTATGCTAATAATCACTTGTCAAAGATCTAATTTTCTCAAATAAGTGTTTGAATTTTAACCAAGGCATGTAGTACATAAATAAATAATTCTTATTGATAATATTCTTTTCTTATCTTATGTGTAGACTTCTCTGCATTAAACTTTTTAAATAATCCTTATAGTGAGCTTTAAGCCGATAACTTCCAAGTCAAATGACTATAGGGTACAAGCTTTTAAATACTCTTGCAGACTTTATCACTCTAGTTATAAAGGCTATGTGAAGAGAGGTTTCACTATGAGAAATTTTTTTTCATTTTTTTCCTTTTTGCTATGTTTAGTGCAATACCACTCATTAAACACTCATTCTTAAAAATTGACTAATAATTTAAGATTTTCACCTAATTTTCATTTTATTAGCCTTAAACAATCTACAGAAAAATTTACACGCATGGAATTCCCATTCATATCCGTATTTTCCTACAACAGTTCAATCATCCCCAAACTATTATAAATTTGGTCTAAGAATGTATAATGTAGTATTTTTTATTTATTTAACATTTAAGTTCTACGATTTCAACTTATCAAGCATATGAATCAACTCATTACTTTATAATATTAATCTCAATTCATGTGGGCAAATAGTATCAAATTTTACATTGATAAAAATCAATTAATCTAAGCATGTAACATATCAACAGTTCATAAATCAACACATAATTTCAAATACATTCATTGTTTCTAGCAATGCTACCTAACCCACACAAGCACGCAAACTAAAAAATAACTTTTTAATTTTTTTAATTTTTCTTTATATAATAAAATAATAAGCACACAATCATATGTAAATAAAAAAAAATAAAAACTCATTTTTTTCCATTCCCAAACTTAAAATATATATTGTCCTCAATATCTTAAAGTATAACCTAACAACATAAATGATGGGAAAGAAAGGTAGAAGGTATTACCAGAATTTTTGTAAGTAGACGTTTTGGATCACTGCATTCCATTCTTCAACTTGTTAAACTTCGTCCCGTTTGATATCTCTGTACCTTTGAAAGAAGAAGACAAATATAAGAGTCAAGAAACTGTTTAAAACCTATAATATGGTGTTTATGATAACAAATTTTTTATGCCCCTGAAGTTGTTACGTTGAAATTCGAAAGCGTACGGGATCGTTGTACAAGTAATAGAAATAGTAAGTTTTTAGTTTATCGTTCCCGCGGTGAATAAGGTTTAAAATGTAGATCAATAGTTAGTATTAAATTTGAGTGAGTAGTGACAGCAAAATGGTAAATTTGTGGTTGTTTATACTACTTCTAATCTATACTAATAAAACAAGTAAATTTTGATTTTATCGAGTGTGAATGTTTGTTTTAGATTCATGATTCCCCTTATTTCCATGCATTTCAATTTTCAATTAATAATTTAGTTAATTTCATGCATTTTTGACAATTGATAACGCTAATATGTTAAATGCTCATAACCAAGAAACACCAACATATGATTAACACGGCCCGAAATTATTCCTAGTCTGAATTCATGTGAAAATCATACATTTAATTCAGGTTATTTACATGATTGCATATGCTATACATATTATTCCTAATATCTTTTATCCATGTGTTAATTTTATCACATTCTAAAATTATTATGAATATTCTTACACTACAATAAGTAACTAACTATTCAATGATGGCCAAACAATTAAATAGTGTGATGAGAATTCAAAACCAATCAAAAAATAACAAGAAATACCTAAATTAAAGCATTAAATTTAAATAAACAAAAATAGGGTTTCTCAATCATCCAATAAAATAAAAAAATTTAACTAATCATCCTAAATATTGAATTACACAATAAAATATGGGATAACATCACTCGAATCAAGAAGCGATGGACGAAATTGGCGAAATCCACTATCTTGAATGAAATCTTGAAAATGGATGAGAAATCTTCAATAATCTTATGACAATTCGCCTTTGATTGATGATTTGGCCTCATTCTTCACCTCCAAAATATGTAGAATATATGAATTTTAGGTATATAGAGATCTCTACCCAATTCTTGCCGAGTTTGAGTTTATATAGATGCCCAAAATCTTGTTACCACAAGAGTATGAATAAAAAAAAACAAAACAAAACAAAAACTTTTCGCGGTTGGTATAATTATACGACTGCATAGTACAATAAGGTACAACCTCATAGAATGATCATTAAGGGCCAAAAATTTTCGTGGGGGGGTAGTTGTAGCCGCATCAAGTTTTAACTATGCCCTGCATAGTATAAGCTTTTTTTCGTCGAATAGGTTTCAGTATTTTGGTCTTATCTTTCTCTCCCAATATCCGATTGAGGTGATTCTAAATGAATTGGAAAGATAACTCAAATGGATATAAATCTTACTAACATTTTTCCAATTCAAATATTTGCTATGTCAAAAATGGATCTCCAACTTAGATTGAAAATTCGAAGCGTAATTTTTTCAGTTGAAAGTTGATGTATGATAATATTTTTAATATATTGCATCCATTTGACTTCTTTCCTCATCCAGTTGACCCCTAGCTTTCTCGAATCTTCATCTTGAGGTCCGATACAACTTTTGAGTATTTGCACTTTAGACTTCGAACTTTGAATATGCTTCGTTTTAGCCCATTTTCCATTCTTTCTTCCAATTCTTCGTCTAAACATGAGTTTTTCCTAATAAAAGCAATAAATAAAAAATTAGGCACTAATCCATTCATAGAATAACAAACTATCATTATTTAGGTCCCCGAATAAGTGTAGATACTACACTTATCAAACTCCCAAACTTGAATATTTGTTTGTCCTCAAGCAAAACTAAAACCCAATTATAGAACAAATACACAAACATGTGAAAATATTTAGCTAGCAACCCGGCATTTTATCTCATAATTGAATTCATGACATTAGATCTAAGTATAGCTGCAAGATCACAATACAGAAATAAAAGTTTGCTCTTCCAATGCAAACTCGACGAGTGTGTGTGTGAAGAATTAAGACTTAATTAGGTTAATAATCCCTTAACAAAAGTCAAATTTTTTTAAATAAGTGTTTGAAATTTAACCAAGGCATTTGGTCTGTCTTTTGTTTCATACTTCTACTTAACCCATGTAACAAGTTTTAGACCAATGATTCCCAAATCAGTTGACTTAGAACAATAGGTTTAACACCTTTACAAACTTAATAACTCGAGTCATAAAAGTTACTATGAGAAATTTTCAAATAGAATGAATTTTTTTTATACTTTGATTAGTGCAATGTCCCTCATTACACACTTGTCCAAGTAAACCGACCTCTAATTTAAGACTTTCGCCTGGTTTCATCATATTTTCCTTAAACAGTCCATAGAAGATTTTTAATTTCACATGTTGAACCTCCATTTATCTCAATATCTTTCTACAACAGTGAAATCCCCCCAAACTATTCTATATTTGGTCTAAGGATATAAAATATAGTGGTTTTGGGTTTAGCATCTATAGTCCACAATTTCAACCTATCCAACTATGAAAACAACTCATTCATGCATGATGCTTAACTTAATTCATGTATTCAATATACAATCATGCCACATGTACACTCCATTTGACATTGTGCCACGTGTCGTGGCATGAGTGGACAAGAAAATACATGGAGTGTCAAACTCCATGTCAACCACTTAATGTACAATAAGCTTTATTCGTTCAATATATGTCAATTTTCACATGAAAAAGAAAAATTAACTAAGTATGCAACCTATTCACTATTCATAATTCAATATAGTTCTAATTGTTAGTTATGCCAACTAACTCATCCAAGCACACAAAAAGAAAATACTTTTGGAATTTTTCAATTTTTTCAAAATTTTTTTCTATATATCTTAAAGCAATAAAATGACACAAAAACACATAAAAACAAAAGAAAACTTATGTTTTCCACCATCAAATTTAAACTAAACATTCCTGCACAAAGTGTTCAAATAAGTATTAAGGCTAAAAAATTTGAAACAAGTGTTACTTAACTCAAACATTTAGTAAATCAACAAATGTCTAAAAGAACTAAGGGAAACGGGAGGAGGATGATGGTTCCCTAACTAAAACTAATAATTAATCTAAATTATCCTATGATAAAAAGCATAATAAATAAAAGGGAAGAAAGATTGGGTTACCTCCAAATAATCGCGTTGTTTTAAAGTCCTTAACTTGACTCGTGTTATTTCTAGTCACTTCATGGTGGCTTGAAAACAAAGTTATTATCCCTACATTTGATGCAGTTATTGCATTTCCTCTACTTATCATTGAGTTTCCAAATAATCATGTTTCCATTGTTGTCCTCAACAATAATTCCTCATGTGCCTAGCCTAACTTTGTAGGTCTCCCATTGATTCACTCATTGGTAATCCTCAAAGTAGGAGAGTTGCTTGATTGGATTCTCCATGGTGAGGCTCTGCTTCTTATCCTTCACCCTCAAGACTATCTCATTAGTATCAAAATTCAGCAAGGCTCAGATTGTAGACAAGAATGGTCTTCTCAAAATTATTGGCATCTGATGTGCATCTTCTACGTCCAGGATGATGAAGTTAGCTGGAAAAATGAACTTCCCCTCCTTGAGAAACACGTCTTTGACTATTTCGTAGGGTATTTTCCGCTGAAGGATAATAGATGATGCCTTAGGATTTCCTAATCCTAGTTTCCTATAAAGAGGATAGGGAGTTAGATTAATACTTGCTCCTGATCAATTAAACAATTTATATCATGTAATTTCCTATGGAGCAAGGTAAAGTGAAACTCCCTGAATCTTTAAGTTCAGGAAGGATCATGCACTGAATGATTGCACTGCACTCTTCAAATAAAGCCATTGTCTCTTACTCGGGTAGCATCTTCTTCTTAGTCGACATCTCTTTTAAGAACTTGGAGTAGTTTGGGATTTGAATGATCATATCAATGAAAAGGATGTTGACATGCAGATTTTTGAGGACTTCCAAGAACTTTGTGAACTGCTTCTCCAGCTTGGTAATTTTCAACCTTTGAGGAAATGAGACTGATTGTGTAAGTGTATTGATAAGAACTGTTACCTCAACATGTGGATAATTCGAAGGCATATGTTGATCCTTCTCTGTTGATTCTTCACAATGCTTGACTTGTTCCTTGTCTTTTGTAGATACAGAATACCCTTAGTATCGTTCATTCTTGTAGTAATTCTAGTAGTTGAACCCTACTTCTAGTGGTGATGGCTTGAATTTAAGTGGCAAGGATGAATGATGATGACTTTTTAGATTCAAAACTTACAGCCTCAACAGCTAGTACCTGCTCCCGTAGATTTTTCTCTATGTCGCTAGTCAAGGTACCCTCTGGTTTGTTGGCTATTGCAGTTGCTATCTATCCCACCTGCTGTTCCAAATTCTTGATAGAAGCATGTTGATTTTAGAATTTGGCCTCAGTCTTGGTGATATACTAAGATAGAAAATCTTCCGGCGACAACCTTTGCTCTTGCTGCTGCTGTTTGAACACTGGTGGTCTATTCTGATAATTTTGCCCTTAATTATTAGCTCATGAGAAGTTTGGCTGCTTGTTCCAATTTGGATGGTAATTGTTAAGGTAGTTATGTTGCCTCGAAAAGTGTTGTGCATACCTGACCTCTGTTAGCTAACATATGTGAATAGAAGCCTAATGGCAATTTGCAGTGATGTGATCGACCTCACCACCTGCCTACACTGGAGCTATAGTTTGTACCATATTCATGGAATGGGTCAAAGTGTTAGGCTTTCTCGTTATTGCCTTCATCTATGTTGCCAACACTGTCATTGAGTCCACATTATATATACCAGCTATTTTCCTCTGGACTTCTCTGTCGCTCGGCCACTTCGACGACTGATTTTCTACTATTCTCGCATATGGCTCATAAGCATCGTCCACGTCCATAGTCATTATCGATCCTCCTACTGAAGCATCTACCATATTTTGAACTCTTGATGTATATCGTAGTGGAAGAGGTGAGCTTGCTTAGGAATGTCTAGATTATGAAACTTCGTGTATAAACTCTTATACCATTCCCATGCTTCTAGGTAGCTCTCAAGATCCTTTTATTTAAATGTATGCATTTTTTTTCGAATTCTATGAACTTGAGTTCGCAGGAAGAAAATTATGGTGAATTTCCGAATCATGTCGTTCATTGACTGTATGCTCCCAGGAGGTTGAGAAAACATCCATACTTTTGCAGCCTCCTCAGAGTGTGAGGGAATATACACATTCAAAATAGATCTTGTGACATTCCCTTGTAGCTGATCACTTCGCACAACGTGATAAAGGCATGCATGTGTTCATGAGGATTCTCTATGGCCTTTTTGTAGAACCTCATGTCATGATGATTCTGGAAGAGGTTTATGACATCTGGTTGAATGTGGAAGTTAGCTTGTCTGAAGGGTGGATAGATGATTGGAGGTTGAACTGGAGCTGACATTGGATTCACATGATCGCGGACTAATACCAGCTGAGCAAGAGGTGGTTGGTGAGCTAGAAGTACTGCTTCCTGTAGTCCATCTTGAATTTGATTTTGATTCCCAACCATTACTCTAGCTTTTCTTTGTTCTTTTCTGCATTGCTTGAAGGTCCTTTCAATCTTAGGATCATAGGAAGAATTTGGTTCCTGTCAAGAACTTGCATAAACCGATAGGGGCCTGCGAAAAGTGAAACAAGAAAAGATTAGTTATCTAAATTAAAGCTTAATAAGAACAAAAAAAAAATTAACTTAATGTAAACTACGAAACCAGAATTAAATATGTTATTTCTCAGCAACGGTGCCAAAAACTTATTACGTTGAAGCATACGGGATCGTTATACAACTAATAGAAATAGTAAGCTTTGAGTTTATCGTTCCCATGTGGAATAAAGTTTAAAATATAGATCAATAGTTACAATCAAATTCAAGTGAGTAGAAACAACAAAAGAGTATTTTTTTAGTTTTTTTATACTAATTCTAATCTATACTCATAAAGCAAGTAAATTGTGATTTTATCGAATGTGAATGTTTGTATTGGATTAATAATTCTCCCTATTTCTATCAATTTCAATTTTCAATTAATAGTATAGTTAATTTCATGCATTTTTGATAACCAAAAACGCTAATATGTTAAATTCTCTTGTCCAATATGTACCAAGCTATGATTAACACGACCCTAGTCCGAATTCATTTGAAAATCATGCATTTAGTTTAGGTTATCTACATGATTGCACGTGCTATATATATTATTCATAATACCTATTATCTATGTGTTGATTTTATCGCATTCCAAACTTATTGTGAGTATTCCTACTTTACAACAAGTAACTAACTATTCAATTGATGGCCAAACAATTATACATTGCAATGTGAATGCAAACCAATCAAGAAATAACAAGAAATATCTAAATTAAATTCTTAAGTTGAAATAAACAAAGATATGGTTCTCAATCATCCAATACAATAGAAAAACTTAGTTAATCATCCTAAATATTGAATAACACAAGAAAATATGGAAAACATCGTCCAGATCAAGAAAGGATGCACGAAAGTGTAGAAACCACTTTCTTGAATGAGATCTTGAAAATGGATGAGAAATCTTCAATAATCTTGTTAAAATCCGCCTTTGATTGATGAATTGGCTTTGTTCTTTGCCTTTAAAATATGTAAAATATATGAATTTTAAGTCTAGGGAGATCTCACTGGTCAAGTTTGGGTTTATATAGATGCCCAAATTATAGTTACCCCAAGAGTTTGAATGAAAATAGGAAACCAAATTTTTTTCACGTATAACTATGTGGCTGCATAGAAGGATCACCAAGGGCCAAAAATTTTCCTTGAGGGATAGTTGCAGTCGCATCAAGTTTTAACAATGTTGTCGCATAGTATAAGCTTTTTTTCACAGGACAATCTTCAACATTTTGATCATGTCTTTCTATCTCAATATCCGATTAAGGTGATTCTAAATTCATTGGAAAGATAACTCAAATGGATATAAATCTTCATGATCATTTTTCCAATTCAAACGTTTGATATGCCAAAAATGAATCTCCAACTGAAACTGAAAATTCGAAACATAAATTTTTTGATTGAAAGTTGATGTGCATCACTATGACTTCTTTCCACATCCAATTGACCCATAGTACTCTCGAATCTTCATCTTGAGGTCCGATAAAACTTTGGAGTATTTGCACTTTAGTCTTCGAACTTTAAATTTACTTTATTTTAGCTGTTTTTCATTCTTTTTTCCAGTTCTTCGTCAAAACATTACCTAATAAAAGCACTGAATTGTCCAAAGAATTACAAAATATTATCATTTAGGTCCCTGAATAAGTGTAGAAACAACACTTATCAGGAAACTTGAAAAACATGCCACGTTCTTTTTCTACTGTTTTTAAGATAAAATATATTCTTTTCTTTATCTAGGCTTGATGTAGACTTTTATTTAAAAAAAAACATATTTAAAACTAATGCAACCTAATAACTACATGTAATGCAAATATATAAAGCATAAAAGATAAAAGGGTATGAAATTGAGTTACCTCCCAATAAGCACTTAGTTTAAAGTCTTCAGTGAGACTTCATGGAGGAGTTAATTGTGATAGTTAAAAGTAGACTTCACCGACAAAGCTTTGATCACAATGTTCAGTATTGCCAACTCCTTATTTGATTCTCTATGCATGAAGATCTCATTTTTTATCCTTGGGGTTCTCAATTTTTCCACCAACTCCTTTTTGTATTGGCACTTTAAATGCTTTTTCACTTTTTCTTACTTAACCTTTTGTGTATTCTCTTCATGGGATGGTTTCTGGACATTGGTATAGATTTTGAACTTCCCTTGCTCATCATCCACCTTCAAGGTCAGTTCGCCTGTTTCAAAGTCCATGATAGCTCGATTTGTTGATAGGAAAGATTGACCCAATATTAGTAGTGATGCATCCCATGATTCTTCTATGTTTAAGACAACGAAGTCTACTAAGAATATGAACTTTTCCACTTTAATGAGCACGTTTTCAACCACTCCTCGGGATATTTTATTGATTTATCCGCCAATTGAAGGGAGATAATTGTCTAAATTGCTTTAGAAAGAAAAAGGAATTAAATATATACTTGCTCCGGAATCACATAAACAACTGAAAGTAGAATCATTTCCTTTTGAGTAAGGCATTTTGAAACTCCTTAGATCTTTTAGTTTAGGATGTAATTTGTTTTGCAAGATTGTATTACACTTCTCATTTAGGTTAATTGTCTCAAATTCAGTGAGCTTCCTTTTCTTTAACAATATCTCCTTTAAAATTTTTGCATAGCTCGATATTTGCGATATGGCTTCAAGTAACGGGATATTGATATGAAGCATTTTGAATATGTCCAGGGACTTTGCAAATGATTTTTCGAGTTTCTTCTTTTGTAGTCTTCGAAAAAAATGGGACAAGAGGTAAATCTATCTCGATAGGAACGATTTTCTTACCCTGTGGACTATTCGAATTATGATCTAAAATTATTTTTGCTAACTTTTCAGACAGATCCACATGCTTCTCATCTGTAGAAGTTACATTTTCATTCATTACTGCATGTCTCTTAGGTGTGATTTCTGAAAGTTGCACGCTACTTCGTGTAATAATTGCCTGAATGGTTTCCCTTTGTGGCAGTTTTCGAAGCCATTGAGAGAATGAGATAGGTGTCACATACTCTCATGTAAAGATAATCTGCCGTTTTGTCTCAGATTGCAATCATTGTATTAAATTTATATACAACTTTAAGGTCAGATTACCAAAATCAATATCTAATTTTCCAATGTAAAACTAATGTGAGTGTGTGAAGAATTATGTAAAACATTGCAAATTCACAAGTTATTTTAATTCCCAACCCTCACTGGTTAAATTTTTCATTCCATGACTCGTAAGATTAAGCTATGATTTATCAAGAGGACAACGAAATGTCATGTTTTAATGACTGGATAAGTGTATGAAATACACTTATCATGGAACACAATGAATTGCATATAACAAAGTTCATCTTTCAATACGTTGTCAAACAAAATATATTAAAATCAAACACGGTATAAAAGGTTACGAGTTTGATGGAGATCTTGTCTTTCATTATATATTTCATCATATAATTTATTGAAATCAATTGTGAGTTGTATACTTAAAAAATGATTACAATACTTGGACGATGTGTAATGGATCACGATGAATTGTATATAACAAAGTTTGTCTTCCTATACATTTTCAAATGAAATAATTGAATGTTGGAGAAATAGATACTAAATTCAATTACAAATTCAAAGAAAATTGATTGCAAGCCTTTCAAAACACTTTCGGTCATTTTTCGAAATAATTGAATTTGTTTTTTCAAAACGATTGAAGTCGAAAACGTTTGCATTCATTTTAAAAGACTCAAGCCTTGTCTTAACAAAAAGACTACAATCTTTTAAACGATTGCAATGCAGTCAGTTTAATATACACCAGTCGTTTCCATGAAAAGCGATCAATTTAAAATACTGCAGTAGTTTTATAGGACTGTAGTCTTTCTAAAGCATTAGAATCAACAACCAATATCTGAAATAAACAAATAAATAATAAAATTGTATTCCCTTCTAAAATTAAATAAACTAACTACGAAAAAAACCAGCATTCATAAAATACGAATTTTAAAGTAAATTCGGTATCAAAAACCACAAAAAACTCAACATTTAGGTGTGTTTGATTAACTTTATTTTCCATGAAAAATCTCATTTTATCACTCGAGTTCCTACTTTTGGGGTTTGATTGTCATTTTTTTTCCATGAAAAATATTTTTCAATAGTTGGTCATGTGACCATGTTTTCCTCAAAAATAAGGAAAAGTAAAACATTTTCCGTGCATTTCAAACTTCCCAAAAATTAAATTTTACTCTCTTCATCTCTCTCATATATCCCCATCTTTTTCATTTATCCACCAGTAAAAGATGAAAAATTACAATGTTTTCTAGATTGAAAATCAAATCAATCAAACACATTTAATTAACAATTTTCTAAAACTTATTTTCCTTCCTTGCAAGTTCGATACTTACAATCAAACGCACTCTTAACGTACATTACAATAAGTTGAAATTGAATTACAATATACACTCACAACTCGCAACATAAAAAATATATATATAACCTGAATTATTAATATAACCATATAATCGTAAACGACTGACAAGCTCCCCGTGTTCAATTATTGACCAAACTTGTATATATATTTTCACAAAACATGTGCAACTGGGTGGTTATATTTATACAGCCTCAATAGTGCATCCAACCATGCAAATATTACAAATATAGCACCCTATAAGTACACAAACACGGATAAAACTTCTACAAAAGATCCTGACTTGAAAGTAACACACAGCAAAAAGAATTGATTTAGAAAAATGTAAAATTGCACAAGTATTAAAAGTAGTTTGGTCATAGTCAGGGCGGACCCAAGGGGGGTCCTGGGGGTCACATGACCTTCCAACTTTTGAGATTTTTTTTTTTTTTTATAAAGTCATGTTTGATATCAATTGAAATATAAATTTTAATTTAAATCAAAGTTAACAATTAATTTTAATAACACATTTCATGGAATTCATAACTGTTTAACTTTTATCAAAATTTACTAAAACATTGATTTTAATCTCCACTAAGAGGGGCAAAATCACAATAAGTTTGATTTTTTCTTTTTCTTTTTTCTCTTGCTCTCTTTTACTCTTTTTTTCACGCCTTTTAATAAAATCTTAACCCTTCTAATTTTTTAAAATTTGTATATAATTTATCTACAAATTATCACATCTACTACAAATTTGCACTTTCCAATTAAATTTTCAAGTAATTAGAACTTAAATATGCATTTTATCATATCAAACTGTGTATATAGAATGTTTCTGAACTCATTATATCAAATATGACTTAAATTTAACAAATTGTGTTTATTTGATTGATTATTAGTATTGAATATTAGTTATATGTTTATCCTTTCGATTACTTGAATTGATTATTTGTATCAAATATATTATAAGATTTTTAATCGTAAATATACATTTTCTTGTGATAAACAAAACATTAATAAAATGACTCTTCGAAAT
>CAIGRP010082384.1:0-14488 GCA_903798385.1 Fraxinus cuspidata
GCACCATATAAGCAAATAAATAAAAATAAAATAAAAGCATATTATCCATTGAGGATAAAGGTGGTGGACCTATCTGCGGCTTTTAATCGTATAATAATTAATGTACCAATTAATTGATTAGGAATCTTAATTATATAATTAAAATTTCTATTCATTATTTAAATCTCAATTTGATAGACCGGTGAGCTATATTCTTAACATAGTCGTTAAGTAACCACATTTATCGACCATGCTAGATAATTAAATATTATTAATTTAATTAGAAACTTAAAGGCAAGAGAAAGAATGTCAAAGTTTGAAGAAAAAATATTGAAAAAAATTGGTTTTAGGTAAGCAAAATTACCAAACCTAACTACGCAACATCCAAACTAAGATTCATTAGTCTTTGGCATTTTCCTCTTTAATATTGTAAGTTCGTTTCATTGTTTGCTTAAAATAAATTATAATTATCCAAGTAAAGATTGTTCCAAACCAACACTCAATTCGCTTGCGGTTGTGAAAGACCAAGGAAAAGCATCTTTATTTGCCCAATTTTAAGATTTAAATAATTGAAGTATTTACAATATAACAAATTTTAAATGATGCCAAGCGAAAGCATCTTTTAAACTGATTTTACTTTTACTTTTTGTAGAAGTTTTTTCTGAGCTCCAAAGCTACCGAGTAGCAAAAGTATGCAGGATGCGTACTTGCTGAAACTTTGAAGAGCCTTGTAGAATTCCTTAGAATGATTGAAACAGTGTAGACTCGCATTCTACAATACGCATATTTGGAGAACTTGTAGACAATGTTTAAAAATTGCAGAGATAATGTTGCTAAAGTATTATCTTGTAAGTATATTAAGAAAACATACTAAAGTCTTGTTTGGTACACATTAAATTTTTCATTTTCATTCTTCTACTCATTTTCAACCACATATTCTTCAATAAAATAATATTTTCTATCACATCTATAATTTTTTCTTCATTTTCAACCACAAATTCTCTCTCAATTTACTATTTCAAAATACATTCTTCCAAAATAATGTGACTCAAACACATCCTAAGAATCAATATCAACCGTGGGATAAAACCAATCGCCACAATTCATTTAAATGCTGTGGAATTATAAAATGTTACGATGCCTGAGTAATGAAGCTGCCAATCAAGTTAAGAAATCTTGAGTAAAAGACCAAATGAAAGGGTTAATTGGTGCAAATACAACTATTGTTTGGGGTCATTGTGCATTCAAGAACATAATTTTAGACTTGGTAATTTGGCCCCTATATGCACCTTTCTTGATGAAATTAGGACTTCTGTTAGCTATTGTTCAATTGACAGTTAAAAGTTCAATTTTTTTTAATGAAAAAGATAATTATACCCCTATTTGTAGTTAAATAAAATAAAGAGAAAACTGTAGCTAGGTTGCAAACTTTTCAGCATGTTCAACAAGATCTCAAATAAGAGGCAAATGCCAAAAAGAAAAGGAATAAAATAACACAATTGAAGAAAAAAAGGATTTAAAAATAAAAACTTCCATCTTCTCCATCCAACCCAATCCGACACATCTCAACTTTACCCAACACCACATCACACCACCCATCCTTCCCGCCGTCGTTTATGCGCATGAACACAAATGATATATAACAAATATGTTTGCATGTACAAGAATGAGCTAGCTATAACTATTAATTGATCATTTCACAGAGATAGAAAGGGACTTCACCATCCTCACAAAAATCAAGTTAATTTTAGTTTCTTTTATCTGTATCTAGCATTGCAACCTAATAAAGATAAAATGGATAGATAAGAAGTGAAAATATAAGTTGAAATCTTAATTTATAATTAAATCCTTAGATTTAGATTTGAGAAAATCTCTAACTATTTTATTAATTTAGTTTAGATTTTGAATTTTATTAAATTGTTTTTAAATAATATGTCAAAATCGTTGAAATTGAACCACTTACACATCTGATTAACCATCATTAAATATTTATGATTTTAAAATCTTTGATAGTCAACATAAAATTACAATTATGAGACTCAATCCCCTATTAATGAATCCAAATCGAGTTTATTAAATTCATCAATATAAGGTATTAACGGGTGTAAAGACGCTCACGTCATTTTGCTTTTCAAGGTAAGCCGAGTTAGGTATTTTGGTAATTTCACCAAAATTTAGGACCCATTTGTCAATTCCTTGAATTTATTTATTCCGATAACAATTTTTAAAAAAAGGAGAACATATATTTTATACCATTTCTTGTCCAGATATATATATATATATGTACATTTTTTCAACAATTTATAAAATCCAATTTTTTAATTGAAATTTTTTCTATCTAACCCACCCCACCAATTCATTTTTACTTTACTAATATCAGCAAATTTTCATCGCTCTCTTACTCTGAACTCTCTTGAAACAAAATTATTTTGTCAGAATTTTCAGGGAAGCCGACCGCAGTATACTAACCTGTAACACTATATTGAGCTGCCATTTTTGGAAGTGTTATTCAAAAAGCTGAAATCTTTGTGATATATTTCTGAGGTAAAGATTTTGAATTTATATGGGCTTTGTGCATAATTTATAATGTGGAATTTATTTCACCTGCGGGGGCCGATCGGAGAATTGCCGGCCATTTGATGGAACCGAGGTGGTTAACATTAAACGCCAGCGTTTCATGGAGTTAAGGATTCGGTGTAACCGATGTGCTGAAGTCTCTTTACTCCCAAGATTTAAGCTTAATTTTGCTGTCATATTTATCAAGGTAAGATTCATTTCTTTTCTTCGGCTTTCTAACTAAAATTATTGCATTAATTAAAGGTTAGAATTTACTTTATTGAAGAACGTTTAGTAGCTGAGGAAATGCCGAAAAGAATTTATGGAAAAAATGAATGGGTTTTAGAACTGTCACCATTCCGAAAAAAGGCTTGCATATTTTTGGCCTTTTTGGTTTATTTGATTTGTGAACTGACGATTTTTTTTTTGAGGTAGGTAAGGTTGTATTTTTACGCGTTTTTGGCGAAATTTCCTTTCTGGGTTCTTCCCCTTCTTCTTTCTTGTAAATTGATGGGTTAATTACTTTTCTATTTATTTTTGTTAATTCTTGTAATCAACTGT
Source organism: Fraxinus cuspidata (assembly GCA_903798385.1). Classification (NCBI taxonomy): domain Eukaryota; kingdom Viridiplantae; phylum Streptophyta; class Magnoliopsida; order Lamiales; family Oleaceae; genus Fraxinus; species Fraxinus cuspidata. The sequence goes on from CAIGRP010082384.1 coordinate 3,097, forward strand.
TGGCTTAATTGACCCCATCATTATGGCAGCAATTGTCTTTCACCCGCCCCCATCCCCTTCTAGGTTAAATCTATTTTTTTTTTCCCAAAATAAATTGTCCAATTATATATATAAAAGCTGTGCTGATGATTTTGGAAGCAGTAGACTTTGATTTTTTTAGTCTAATGGCTTTCAAACTTTCTTTGAATTATTTGGCATAAACTGCTCTGTATAATTTTTTTTTTCCAAATTTCTTATTGTATTTTTTTCTACTTGCAAACCACATCCACAATAACTCTACAAATCTCTTTTAAGCATATACTTGGTATTTAATTTGTTTTGATTTTTCTGAAGTTGTTTATTGTGTTTATTTTTCAGGTTTTATTGATATTATTGTTTTTGGAAGTGACTTATGCGACAACAGAAGAACTCCAGTTGCAGAGACAAAGAGCTGAAAAAGGGAATGAGATAATATCACATTCTTGCATTCATGATCATATAATTGAACAAAGGAATAGACCTGGTCGCAAGGCGTATTCTGTTTCGAGGCAGGTCTATGAGGAGTCTGGTATTTCAAAGTCCCATCAACGCAGGGGAAGGGCGTTGCTTGGAGTTTCTGAATTGCCAAGGCGGCATCATGATGCTAAGCAACCCATTAGAATTTATTTGAACTATGATGCTGTTGGTCATTCATCAGATAGAGACTGTCGGAATGTTGGTGATATTGTTAAGGTAAGTGTATGCAATAAATGTCATTTCTGTCTTGTACTGCTGTTATTTCTTTTGAATTAATGTCAGATTTTTTTCACTTGTTTCTATTTTTTCTTTGCCAGCTGGGAGAACCAACAGGTGCTTCTTTTTCTGGTCACCCTTCTTGTAATCCACACGGGGATCCTCCCGTTTATGGTGATTGCTGGTATAATTGTACATTGGATGATATAGCTGGGGAGGACAAAAAACATCGTCTTCGCAAGGTTATACTCTTACTTAATTATCATTTAGTTGTACGGCACTGCAAATTATCACCTTATTAGAAAGAGTAGGATGCTAAATGCACACAGATGTAGTTAAAGAGATGTTATACCTTTACTTCCAGAAGAGTTTCTTGCTATACCTGCAGACTATTGATATGTGGGAAAATGATTTTTTGTTCCTATGTCGTGATTTTAAAAAAAGAATTGCTCGTATTTGACTCTTTGGGCGATGGCTTGTTTGATGCCAAGGATGGAGTTCTGTTCCACTCAAGAGTGTCTCTTGAAATGCACTCACATACTAAGGCCACTTATTGCAGGCTCTCGGGCAGACAGCAGACTGGTTCAGGAGAGCCTTAGCTGTTGAGCCTGTAAAGGGGAACTTGCGATTAAGTGGATATTCTGCATGTGGACAAGATGGAGGTGTGCAACTCCCCAGGGAATCTGTGGAAGGTACCTTGTTCCAAAAGATGTTTTTGCAATGCTAAGTGATTTTCTTGATTAGCTTCGTTTGACCTGTCAAGCTAACCAAAAAGGAGCTGCTAATAATCAATCTTCTCAATTTTTCAGAGGGTGTTGCTAATGCAGATTTAATTCTTTTGGTGACCACGAGGCCAACTACTGGCAACACGCTAGCATGGGCAGTGGCATGTGAACGTGATCAATGGGGTCGTGCCATTGCTGGTATTTTTTTTATTTTTATTTGAACTGTTTGAATGAGTAAACTTGATATGATATTGGTGTACCTCTACTTGCTAATATTAAAGCTTGAATACCAATATTTTTGAGTGCAGGACATGTGAATGTTGCACCACGTCACTTGACTGCTGAAGCTGAAACTTTACTTTCAGCTACTCTAATACACGAGGTAAGTTAACTGAAGCAACAGAAAAATGTGGGAAGTACCTTTTTATTGACATAACAAAGTTTTTTCTTTTTGTAGGTTATGCATGTTCTTGGATTTGATCCCCATGCCTTTGCTCATTTTCGGGATGATAGAAAAAGAAGGCGTATACGGGTAAATCTTGTCATTGTGTTAAAGTGCTATTACAATCAGTATATGATGCCATTAAATACCATTTCGTGTGCACTTAAGTTTATAACTATTCTCATTCTTGTCTTTTATCTGCCAAAGTCCATTGAAATTGCTTCAATCGAAGGTTTGTTATGTCCTAGAATTCAAATGTCTATTGTACACATACTGCTCCTAAGTGAGATTTTATTTTCTTTTAATCTCAAATATGAAATATCAAAAAGAAAGAAGTCCTTTATATATGAACCTTAATTTTACTTATTTAAGAGACTCTTAATGCAAGTTTTATTTCACACATTCTTGAACTAAATCATTTGCACGAAAATTGGTAGTAGCCTGACATAAGTACATTTAATAAATAGATAACTGACTTAACATTTTTAGTATATCATGATCCTACTCACTCACCATATCAAGATGCCTGTTTGAGATTCCAAGAGTCCCTTACCTTGACGGGAAAAAAAAAAAATCAAGATAAAGGAGTGTACCAAAATACATCCCTCCAATCTTCCTATCATGAACGAGTGTTTGATCAAGGTTTTATAACATATTGAAGCAGCGAACGAGGACTATCTTTTGCATATAATAGGTTTCTGGAAAGACATACTATCATATAAGATCTCCAAAATGAGAAGGTGCCTTCTGCCCTGACTAATGGGGCAAGATAAATTGTGTAACAAGTCCACCTGATTAGTGATATAATATTTTAGTCTGGAAATTAGCTAAGCAACTCAGGTGAACCATAAGTCATAGCTCCTGTGCACGCTTGTCCAGGTCATGCAATTGTAGCCCTAGCTAACCCTAGCATAGACTTGCATTGTAAAACCTGACACTACAGATGTACATTAACAAGTAATGAACAGTGGAAAGGGAATTGCTTGTTTTATTTCTCTTAAAATGTTTTTAGAAAAGAATGTAGAGAGCATGTGTCATCTATTCATTTGGAACTTCACATGTGCTCGGCCTTTTAATTTTAATCATGCTCTTTCCAGTTATTCTGCTTTATATTTAGAGCATGTTTGACTAGCTTGTATCATAATTTTAGTTTTGTCAAACTTATTTTTTATGTTCACATTTCTTAGGATAACCGCTTATTATCTACACATGACCCACAACTTATAAGCACTTAAAATCTTAACCAAACAATCACTTATTGTACTATTTACTTATCAAGGAAGGTTATCTGTTTTCCAATTGGCCCGTTTCTCTCAGTGATGAAGAAAACCCAAAACAACTGAGAATGCTTTAAATGTGAGGGATGCAAAAAGAAAAATAGCACAATTACTCATTTTTGGCCTGAAGTGAATTGTCAAAATTTTGCACAGATGTATTCATAACTTCTACACCACAATCTTTACACACACATCAACGTGCCATTTTTCTTCATAGGTCACTGAACAAGCTATGGATGAAAAGCTTGGAAGAATGGTAATAAAAGTGGTGCTTCCTCGAGTTATCATGCACTCACGCTATCACTATGGGGTACTTTATCAATTCTTCTCTCTCTGCGTTTCAGTTTGCAAAACATGAATATTATTAGTTTTTATTTTTTATATAAATGAGATTTCCTTGAGCGGCCAAGGTAGAGAAGTCAACATACTTGTCCAACTTTTTATTGGCAGGCATTCTCTCAGAATTTCACTGGTTTGGAGCTAGAAGATGGTGGTGGACGCGGCACTTCAGGTTTTTCTTTGTTTTCTTTTTAAATCATATAAGTAGTTCAATTTGTCATTTAATCATCAATATTGCTGATAGATTCTATCATTCTAATGTTGCTATTGAAATATTTATGCTCGAACTGCGTTTATACGATTTAACTTATGCGAACTTTGTTAGTAGACATTAATCACGTAAGCAGAGTTTGCTCCGACTGCATAATAGTTTCGCACAGTAACACACAAAAGGAATGTCTGACAAAGCATTAAATGCAAATATTTATTCTTTATCATAGTGTTTTTAAAGCATAAATTTACGCATTAATTTCAGCTGATTATCTCTAATCACTATGTAATTAATGACGCGCCACAGGATCCCACTGGGAGAAAAGGCTTTTAATGAATGAGATTATGACAGGCTCGGTGGATACAAGATCAGTAGTTTCGAAAATGACGCTTGCTTTACTTGAGGACAGTGGATGGTACCGTGCTAATTACAGTATGTCAGATCGTCTTGACTGGGGTCGGAACCAAGGATCTGAATTCGTCACCTCCCCTTGCAATAATTGGAAGGGGCCGTATCATTGCAACACAACACAGTTTTCAGGATGTACATATAACAGGGAGGCAGAAGGTTACTGTCCTATTGTGAATTATAGTGGGGAGCTTCCACAATGGGCACGCTATTTTCCACAGGCTAACACAGGCGTGTTCTTGTTTTGCTTGCTTGAATTTTTTAATCTATGATTGTCGTATCTGTGAATACTTTTTTTTTTAAATTTTTCTTGTTGCAGGTGGTCAGTCGTCATTGGCTGATTATTGCACATATTTTGTTGCCTACTCTGATGGATCTTGTACTGACACTAACAGTGCTAGGTCACCTGACAGGATGTTGGGTGAAATGCGAGGAAGTAGTTCAAGGTGAGAATTTCTCTCGAACCTTTCTCAGAACTATAAGGTTGAGAATTGATGTTGATGATTCTTCTCACATCATTACATATAGGTGTATGGCCTCATCATTGGTGCGTAGTGGGTTTGTAAGGGGCACTACAACTCAAGGAAATGGTTGTTATCAGCATAGGTGTGTAAACAACACGCTGGAGGTATGATTTGGAATATAATTATAATGCTTCTCTAACGTTTGTCATTAGTGTCTAATTCTTGTGGGCTTATAGTCTTGTGTGAAGATAAAGACGCATATGGGAGCTCATTTGGGATAAACTAGGGTGATGAAGAAAAAAAATCTGGTTTCTCATACTCTTTGCTCTGTCTCCCCACACTTTGATTGTGAACTGATCATCTTTATCTTGCAAGAGGGAATGGCATGTGTGAATTCTATTTAGAATCTTTAAGGATTATAGTTGTCTTGCTGTAAAAAATATTATTTGGGTGAAGGAAATCCATCCCCTACTTCTACAGATTTTTGAATGGACTTGCCGAAAACTACACAGAATAGATAATGTGATGTTACCTAGTATACTTCTTGCTTTTAAGTTTGCAATTAATGAAATTTTACTTACCAAAACGTATTTGGATAAATAACTGCTGAGAGAGCCATGACACCCACTTTGCGATATACAGTGAGCTAGATATTTAATTATATTGACAAGGGAAACTGTGAACTTCAGGAACTTTCAGACTGCCATAGTATTTTAATTTCTCTTGAAGGATTTTTCCTACCAAATGAATGATGGAGGAAAGGAACAGAAAACTAGATAATCATAATTTCCTGATATTATCGGGCGGAAACTGTATATTTCTCCAGTAGGTTTATGCTCCAGTCTTGTCTTTGTATTCTCCTTATGGTATATAGACTAGAGAATATTCCCATTGGATTTTTAGTTCTTGGAATATGAGGCATGTTGATATCTTAATATACTAATGATGTTTTGTAGGTTGCTGTGGATGGCATCTGGAAAGCATGCCCTGAATCTGGTGGATCTGTTCAATATCCCGGGTTTAATGGTAATTGGTTTTAATATGATGGTGATCACACACACACACACACATATATAGGTTACTCTGCCTCAAAATTATTTTCAGCTCATTTATTTCCTCAACTCATTAAAAGTTTCTACCAAACTGTAGGTGAACTGACCTGCCCAGCTTACCATGAACTCTGCCATGTGGATCCAGTCCCTGTATCTGGTCAATGTCCCAATTCATGTTATTTTGATGGCGATTGTATTGACGGAAAATGTAACTGCTTTTTAGGGTTTGAGGGTTATGATTGTAATCAACGTAAGTTCCTTAACCTTTATCTCCTTTTTTCTGGAATAACTTGCTTTCCTAATTCATTCAATGGACACTTCTCCTTGATATCATTGATGGAGCTTAATTTTCAGGTTCCTGTCCTAACAATTGTGGTGGGCATGGTGAGTGCCTTGCAGATGGTGTTTGTGAGTGTGAATATGGTTACACTGGCATTGATTGTTCAACAGGTAAGACGTTCATTAAGATTCCTCGTTCTTATTGGCTCCTGATTTGGTAAAAGTTCCGAAAATGAACTCAATTGTTGATAGCTTCCTTGTTCCGGGCTAGTAGAATATTGCATGACTTTTACTTTGTAGAAATGTCAGTTCCTTTTAGCTATGAAGCATATGGATTGAAACATGTACGCAAATAATATGTCTACGGAATGTTTCCCGTATCTAAGTGTAATGGTTTTCAGAATTTACGGGGGGAGCTAAAATGTACTTAAAAGCAGTGTCGAAACTTTTGTAGACCTAGTGAAATGTCGAGATGAAATGTTTTGGATAGGAGATGAAAGTTTCTATAAATGCTTGACAACAATGTCAAAATTGAAAGTGCAAAAAAATAGATGCCGCAGTTATTATCAAAATGAAAATTTTAAGCACTCTAATGTTCAACATTTTTCTTTTCAGAGCGCAATTTAGTTTCCCTTTTACATGAGTGGCACTTTCTTGGCGCCCTTTGAATTATATTCTTACCCAGAAAAAGGAATACTAAGACCTGGATGAAATGATTTAATGTTTAAAAACAAAGCTTACCTTAATTCTATTAAAGTATGGGGAGGCCAGCAAGTGTCATTTTTGGTACACATGTATCAAGAGAATCACTCACTCCATAGCAAATCATTCAAGTTGCTAGGAAGTCAATGAGCGATATTTTAGTACACGTGAAAGATCATGTAGAATAGGTTGACTATTTTAATTCATCAGAAGCCTAAGGGTCCATGCCTCCCCCCTTAGGGAGTGTTGTTGACCTGCTCCTTTGTTCTCACTAATCTAATAACACCAGACAGATCTTTTAAACTCTTTCCACCATTACTTTAAGAACATGAAATACACGTGCATTAAAATAGAGGCACTTGGATAGAATTTAAGCTTTGCTTTCTCTGTATAACATCCCTATCGCAATATACAGCTGTTTGCAATGAACAATGCAGTCTTCATGGTGGGGTCTGTGATAATGGTGAATGTGAGTTCCGTTGCTCGGATTATGCTGGCTACACATGTCAAAACAGCTCGTCACTTCTCCCCAATCTCTCGGTCTGCAAAGATGTCCTAGAGAAAGATGTGTTGGGGCAACATTGTGCACCTAGTGAGTTGAGTATATTGCAGCAGCTAGAAGAAGTTGTTGTCATGCCCAACTACCACAGGTTATTTCCAGGAGGTCCTCGGAAGTTTCTAAACTATATTAGAGGTAGAGACTGTGATGGAGCTGCCAAGCGATTAGCCTGTTGGGTAAGTTTATTTATCTTTATACGAGTGGACAGAGTCTACTCGCTCTTTCAATTAGTTGTTATCACATTCCATTAATATGCAGAGACACAAACATATGCATGTTCTGGCTTTTGTATAAATCCGAGAAATTGTAAACGGAGTTGGAGTAGAACTCTGATACTTCATTATAATTTATAAATGAAGTTCACTCTAGGGTAAATTGCAAAATCATTTGAGCTTATGGATGACCTTGAAAATTGCAAATATAGGCACGTAACTTGTTGGTTTACGTTTCATAGAATATTTTCGACCTAGCAGTGTAGTGTACTTTTGATTACCGTGTGCACTTTACATCAGTTGTATATCATATTGAGGCTTGAGTGGAATTCGTTACTCTCTTATTTGCCCGATGCCTGAACCAGATATCTATACAAAAGTGTGACAAGGATGGTGACAACAGACTGCGGGTATGCCACTCCGCGTGCCAATCATATAACCTGGCCTGTGGAGCATCACTTGATTGCTTGGACCAAACCCTGTTTAGCAATGAAAGTGAGGGTGATGGACTTTGCACAGGCTGGGGCGAATTAGAGTCATGGTTGTAACAACGTTTAGAGCTGCAGGGAGTTGGAGCATGGGGTTATGTAAATTGTAGAAAGCTTGTAGTGTTTTTTCTTTTATGGTTTGTAATTGTTATAGTGTATCTTTCAAAAATTGTAGGGAAAGTTGGCACAAATTGCAGGTGCACTAGTGTAGAATTTTCATTTTCCCATCCCAATATCATTTGAAGAAAGTTGGGTGGGAGTGATCATTGGGATCTGGCTTTCAAAGATGAAAGTCCAGATGTAGACTTACATTAACGATGTAATGGAAAAAAAACAAGGGAAAAAAAGGATGTGTTGTTGAGTCAAATGTATTTAGGCCCAAGGCCTTAAAAGAATGAAACATTTTGTTCTCTCTCTGTTTCTTGTCATATTAATTCAACAATGTAATATTCGTTGAGGGAAAAATAACTATTTTAATTTTCTTTTAGCGACAAAGAATAGAGTAATATTATTTGTACATACTCTGATCATTTTTATGTTGTGATATCAAATAATAAGATCAGTCAAGCGGATTTTGTGTCTGTACGATTACTTGGTCTTATTATTTCACCTCACGTCAGATATCACATCACACGGAGATTATCTTCATTGAGGCATATCATATTATTCTTTACTAATAAAAAATTTAATGCATAGACGCGAATTTGCAATGTGTTTTGAGTCGATAAATGTTAGAAAGTTGGAGTCTCGATTCTAAGCAAGCATCATCATTCGCATACAATTGAGGCACAAGATCATAAAGAAGCCTCATAGTACAAGTTTACATGCTTTGGGCTTTCTCTAGACCAGTACAAAACTTGGCCAACATTTTTCTATAATTTTCATCTAATTTTTCATTAAATTAAATTAATTAAATAATCTTATACACCGACCATGGTATTAACTACTCACTCCTGTCTCCTCTCTTCAGAGAACAAATTTATTATAATTTAAAATTACGTGATTTCTTTAGGTATATAACGTAATTATTTATAATAATGCACAAACTTTAAATTAACTCAACATAATCAAGTTTATGATGTAATTAATTGTATGTTTAATAATAAGCATCAACCATGAATTAATGGTAATTTACGATATTGTGGGACAAAATGTGATCAAATAATCCGAACCCGAACATGTGCACGTACTTGAAGCATCATCGTACGCATAACTATAAGCTGTCGGGCAAGCATTCTTGAACATCCGAGAGTACTGAGTCGGCGAGCAAGTGGCCGGCGTCGCGTGTTCGCCGGTGCAGCAAAACTCAGAAGTGTTAAAGGCGGCACACGCGCTTCTACAGGCCACCACCGAACCGGAGGCCGAGTCTGTCACTTGTAATTCTTTAGGACAGCTTCCATTGAGGTCGGCTACGCAACCGGCGTACTGGCAATCGCCGGAGCCTCCGGAGGGACGGACACCGAGGCCCACATTGTAGCCATCGACGAGGCTGACGTCGTAGAAGTCTTTCCCCGTGTTGTCATTTGCAAGTGTGAATTCGACAAGGGACACCGGCGGTTCGCCACCGCCGTTGCATTTTAATGTACCGCCACAATCACCTGTGATGCATTTTCCGTTCCCGGCTTCGTCGAAGTTGCAACCTGTTCGGGCCCAAAAACGGCCTGACCAACCCGGCGGGCCTGGGAGTTGGATGGTTCCTCCGGGGGCTAATGCAAAGCCGCCGTCGCCAAGAATGGCGGCGTCATTGCCGGAGAGTGTACCCGGCCAGATTGTGTATCCGCAACTGTTTTGGAGCGTAAAAACTGTGGCTGAAACAATCGTGGTTCCTGCGAATATGAGATCAAATTCGGTTGTTTTTTAAAAACAAATGTTCATAAACAGAAAAATTTTAAAAATACAACATAAATTTCTCCGAAAAACTGAAGAATTGATCAAATTTACCTATAAAGAACAGGGCTAGCAGCAGAGCAGAAATTTTTTGGCTAGTCGCCATTGGCGTCTTGGAGAAGAAAAACAGAGAAAAATTAGTGTTAAGGGTGGAATGAGTTTAATTATGGGAGAAATTTGTCTATTTATAGCGTCAATTACGGTCCCTACTTCTTGATTTTTATTTATTTGTACTATTAATTAATTAAATTCAGATTCCTAAATCCAAATCTTGCAACTAAGCACGTCCAAAGTTAGTTTTGCAACGTGCAAGGCCCATATAATTAATTTACGGCAGACATGATAAGGCCAGATTTAGTAGAACTTTGGACAAGTCAAAATATGTTTCTCGAATTAATAAGCTATTTTTGAAGCAAAACATAGTACTTTCGATTGAAAAATCAATTTGAATAATTTCATTCAATGAGAAAATAGGTCTGCCCTATGAGATTTGTACACTTTGACTACGCACCTACCTTTGGTTCGTGCTTGCACGGGCAGTTGAAACTCTGTCAAATGTGTCGTAAATAATTTATTGAATTAGATTTTTAATGGTTTGACTGTCTCTACTTTTCAAATTATAATCAGAGCAGGCATGGAAAAAAAGCTCGTTGCTCAACATGCAAATTATATGAAATTAGTTGTGATTAAATAAAAAGGAGAAGGTGGTTGAATGTGTATAGGAGTTTCATGCTCTTTGTAATCTTTCCATTAAGGCCAGCCTTTGATACTACGACAGACCATGCAAAGATTTCTTTCATGGTTTAAAATTGTCATGCGAAGATTTCTAGTCACTTTTTTTAATGTTATTATTGATTAAATATATTCCCCTTTCACATGTGCGATGTGTAATGGTGCATGTAGTATTGATGACTAATCGGAGAATCGAGTCGGGGTGGTGTATTTAAGAAGTAAAAACAAATTTGAAAGCCTCAACTAAAATTTCACTTTAAATGAAGGGCATGCAGATTTATTTATTTATTTATTTTGTGACTTCTTACATTTTATTTAACATTTTCACAAAGAAATAATGGACTTTATCTTGCTAATTGGAGCCCTAAAACTACTCCTGAATTTTTTCCGCACGAGTTGTTCACGACCAATGAAATTATGAGAAAATGAGTTGGTTCATACAACTCTCCACTATTAATTTCCTCTTAGCTACACAATCGAGATGAAACTATTGTCAATTTAACCTTAAATAATTCACGCATACAATATTGAAATACTAAGGGATTGTTTGACAAAGATTTTTTATAAAGATTTTAGAATGTTTGCAGTAGTAATGGAACAAGTTCCAATGGTCACTTGAAATTGAGATATAACTTATAAGTTTAGCGACCTCATTTTAGTTAGTTTTAATTCACGTTTGCTATATGAAATATCAATAAACTGTAGAAAATCGAAAATCCCAAACTTTCCATAAGGGTATCATCTCACGTGACGGGACCCACATGAACACGTGACTATGACGATTTCCAATTCACACAAAGTAACCGAGGAACATAGAAAAACACAGATTAGGGGTAGGAATCAGGGCCGGTCCTGTGATTTTCGGGGCCCGAGGCGAACTCCCCAAATTGGCCCCCCAAAATTA
>CAIGRP010082391.1:0-11638 GCA_903798385.1 Fraxinus cuspidata
CAAAGACAGTGGATCCTTAGTGGATTAAATACATGTATCTAAATCAAGTTTAAGAGAGATTTTGCTTTTAAACCTTCTTCATCAATAAAATTACCTATGTTATTCAACTCTTCTACTATTTTGTATACACCGCGTATACGGATCTATACTGGTCTTGGACAGGGGAGTACCGCCAGGCAGGAGGCCATAAAGGGTAACAAGTCCGAAAGACTAACATAGTGAGGCACGCCAATACAACAGACAACAAGAGAATGATACAACAACAAGCTATACCAACTGTAAGAAGGATTAAAATTTTGCAAATATTTCATAAAATTTATTTACAAGTATGATATACTGGATTCCATTGTCTGAATTTTACATAATTTTACATTCCGCACCCCAGCCCCGAAAATTGGTAATAGCAATATGGATCTACCACGGGGTTTTGATGATTTTGAATCTAACGGAAGGGTTGTTGTGGCGTGGGTCCCAGCAGAAAGTAGAGAATTAGCAGCTTGAAGGTTTGTCCGTTTTGGGCTGATTTTGACTGCAAAATTGGATCAATTGAGGGATGAAATGGTTCAGTTGACTTCAAACCCGGGTTTTTCGGCTCAAAGTGGTGGTTTGGATTGATTGTTTGTTGGAGTATGTCGTTGTTGTGCTACCGCCAATTGAGGGGATTCCGGTGGCAAAGACAGTGATTGTGGCGGTTGAGTTGAGTGGTTTTGGTTTTGTGGAAGAAGGAGATGGGGATGGGTTGTGGTTTTATTTTTAATTATTTTTAATTTTTGATTTAATAGGGAAAAAGTGATTTGTCGAAAATGCCCCTGCCTTATTTGGGGAACATAATGAAGTTTTTTATTTTGGGAGTTGACGGTTTTGTAGTCAAATTGCCGGAAATTGTCATTTTGATCTTGAGCTGCGAATTTTTTTGAAGGTATGATACTCATGGTGGCACAAATGAGAGGTCCAGGCAAAATCTGCTATTAAATGAAATGTTTGGTACCATGGCTGCAATTTTCCCCTTTTTTTCTTTTGAATTTACATCTCTACCTATTGGTTTCGTAGCACTGTGGTCCCCGACTAATAGTTGCTATCGAACAGCCATTAAGTACCATCAGATATCATATTTGTTGAATGGCAAAATTGTCCCAATTTCTCTTTTTCCCTCCTTTATAGAATAAAGTAAAATAGAACAAACAAAGATGAAAAATATAATATCAATTCATCTTCCTACCCCAACATCCTCTAAACTGCCGCTAGCACCAGCCTGGGATATCACTGCCACCATCAGATCCGGCCTCAAAGAAGAGTTTAGAAATGCAAGTGAGGATAATTGTGTTTTGGATCACTACCCATGGGCTCTAGTCTCTTGCTGATGTCTGGTCTGCATCCGTTACTATGAAAGAAGAAATGTTAAGGATGATTTCATCCCCAAATTATTTTCAAAAACTTATATGTAGCAACAATTAATATGCTGCAGTAGAGTGAAAAAAAATTGTAGAGCTGTGTATTTTAGTTATGTCTTGTATAGTGAATCTATACACTTAACAAGACAACAGAAAGTGACGATAAGACTACAAAGCTTAAATATGAATATGACATTCCTAGCTAGCTTTTGGGGAATATTGAGGTCTGAGGATATTACAGTTTAAATGGATGGAGGGTAAATACAAATTAAATTAATGCTGATCTAGTGTTTGGGTTAAGATTCTTTGGCTGGCTAAAAAAAGAATCTGCCTTTTCATTTCCATATTCTCTCTCTCTTTTTTTTCCTTCTTTTTCCATGTGTACAATACATATGTATATATATGTACATCACAGTTGGTCTAATGGCGCCAATCCTCAGTTTGTATTGGAGTGAGTTATCTAGAAATGACTGGCGGAGACGACGATGGTCAAAGGTAAGGCTATTATTCACAGGTGTGTGGTTTTTTGATGGAATTGAGAGAGATTTGGATGGTGGGTGGGTGGGTTTACTCTCTTCGTGAAATCTCCACCGCCAGCAAACTGGCAAAAAGATATTCTTGAGGCAAAAAAGTGGGAACGAGAGTATGAGCAGATATTGAGAGAGGGTGATAGAGAAGAGATTGGGTGTGTCAGTGTTTGTGGAAAGATAGGGAATGACCTGAGCAAGAATTCTTTTGGTTTCTTTGTTTCCTGTATATTTATTTATCTTACTTTTTAGTATTAAGCAAGGTAGAATCATCTTTTCATAATACAAATTGGCTTTTTCAACAGTCCAATAGATGGATTCCTTGAGTGGGGACCTCGGTGTTCTGGGCTAATAGGTTGAGGATGTGAATGCCAAAATAATAAAATGAGGACCTGTTTGCTACTAAATCAAATTGGCATTAGGTTTGGACTAAAGCTGCAATTTTCCCTAAAAAATAACACTACAATGTATATGGGAACATTGGATCACATAGAAAAATTTAGAGATCAATTTATTCACATGTTTATTTTCCCCCAGTGTTCAATGTTGCAAAAATTAGGATCCGTTCAGGGCATTGGCTGTTGGATAGCTCTTGAACAGCTTTTGAGCTTAATAAAATCCTTTGGTTGTCTCATTATTATTGGAATTTTAAAATCAACTAGAGTTTATGGCAAGAAGTATTCTCCTCCAAAATCTTGTAATTAGTATTACTAGATGAAACAGTTTATTTATTACAGAAGTAGAAAAAGGGAAGAGAAATTAAAGGAACGGATAAGGAAGTAGCTTAAGCTAGGCGTTCTCAAATGAGTGAGAAATTGAAGAAGGAAGCAGAAAGGGAATAAATGGAAAGAGAAATTAAAGAAGGAACGGATAAGGAAGAAGCTAATTAAACTAGGCGCTCTCAAATGAGTGAGAAATTGAAGAAGGAAGCAGAAAGGGAATAAATTAACTATTAATCTAGATGCTCCAATTCGAATGATCTTGGCCTATTTGCTCGATCTTGTAAATTCTATCTTAAAATGCTTTAAAAAAATGCTGGGGTCTCATATATGCAATACGACACATTCTATAAAATAGGTTGTGATCTCGTTCATTCTAATTTATGTGCTTTCCTTGTGGATGTTGTGCAGCTTAGCCTAAGTGATCTTAACTTGGTGTATGCATGCACAAGGGAGAAAACATTAATGATAGATGTGCAAGCACGTGAGATTTCAGAAAAAGACTTGGAAGCTGCACTAAGACTTGCTCATCCTGAAGTAAGTTTGCTATGTGTTCATTGAGACTGTACTCTCCTGCAGTTATTTTCAATGCTTATCTTTAATTCTTCAGGCTGTTAAATATCTCGAGCCTCAAATAAGGCTGGCTGCAAAAGCTGGTAAGCAGAAAAGGGAATATAAAATCTCTATGGTGTCAGAGAAAACATATGACAGAATCAGGAGTTTGGCTGAAGCTCCTATCGAAGCTGTCTTCACAGACCCCACATATGGCAAGGTGCCTTCCATATTTGCAATAACATCTCCAGAGGGATTTCTGCTGTTCTCCACTCTTATCTCCTAATGCTCTTGTCCTCTTTGTTCAGTTTGAACGTGGAGAAGCATTGGATAGAATTACACGGAATGTGAAAAAAGAACTTGGTCAAGAATGTGATGAAGAAGGTCTAAATTTTTTATCGAAGACAGTTGATACAGTGCGGAAACAGGTTTGAGTCTATGAAATCAGGTCCCGCCCCCTTTAAAAAATATCTCCATGCAGACCACCCATGTGACTCTCTCTCTCTCTCTCGTCTTTCCTTATCTCGAAGTGAAGATTACCTACAGATTCATGTCCAGTATCCAAATCTTTGTTTTATTATACTTCCTCCATCCCATTATATAGGCTAACTTTCCTTATTTTCTTGTTCCAATTATATAGTCATGTTTCTTTATTGAGATGTTTTGTTTTGTTCATTTACTAATATACCCTTATTTAATTTGCATAGTTATAACCAATGTGAGAATTGAAAATTAAATCATTCAATTTCTTTAATACTTCAAACAATAATTTACCACTAGTTGTCGATAACTAAATAAGGGCAAACTAGGAAAGTTTTTGGCAAATATTGTTTTTTCAATAACATTAAATAAGTTTCTTGATTCGTGTGAAAAATAAAACCAGTCTATATAAATGGGATGGAATGAATATTGTTTTCCGATAGGATTTGGAATATCTTGTTCAGAAATAGGCAAATGCGCGCTGCCTATCGTGTCAGCTTGACATTTCATTCCAACCAATTCTCAAGCAATATAATTTTATTTATTTTATTTCTAAATTTAATTGATAAATATTAATTGAATTATTCAATGGAGATGAAAAGAATTTATTTTTCAGCAAGAGGAGTTTGAAATTTTTGAAATTATACCAGTGGAAATTAGTTTCTTAGGATAGAGTATTAGAACAATCCAATTCCTTGAGATGAAAAATTGGAAAAAGAAAAGGATTCCAAGCATGAGGTCAAACTTGCGTAAAAATATGGTAAGTTTGAGATTAAAATGAATATTGGTTTTGCAATAGTTTAATGTAAATGCTTTTTGAAGACAAATGTGATGAGAGGGTCGAGGGTCAATAAAATTAAGAGTTTTGAGGTATCTTTTTCTTCCATTAGATATGTTCTCTTGATTTTGGTTTCTCATTTGGTTCACGAGTTCTTAAGTTTCTAAAAACTATCAGGTTGTTCGTAGAAGGATAATTGGCGAAGGACGTAGGGTTGATGGAAGGCGTCTTGATGAAGTTCGGCCTCTATATTGTGAATCCGGTAATTTACCTGTATTACATGGATCATCACTTTTTTCCCGCGGAGATACTCAGGTTAGTATACCCCAGTATCCACCATTTTGTTGAAAGTGATAATTCTCCATTCACTGATATGATAAAAAAATCTTGTTTTTTGGATTACCTAGTTTTCTAATAATTTCCAGCACGGCATTGTATGCAGGTTCTTTGTACTGTAACCCTTGGAGCGCCTGGAGAAGCTCAACATTTGGAATCTCTGGTTGGTCCTCCAACCAAGCGCTTCATGCTTCATTATAGTTTTCCACCATTTTGCATCAATGAAGTTGGTAAAAGAGTTGGCCTAAATAGACGTGAAGTTGGGCATGGTGAGCTACTAGAATTATATTCATGACATCAAAAAGCATATTACGTTCCTAAATGCACAAACTAGTTTTGAGTTGGCACAAGGTTTATTCTTTATATCTCGACTTTTTGCAGACTTTTGATTTTAATTTGTCTTTCTCATAGCTAACGCAACCTCAAATTTGTAATTATTTTTGCAATGACAGGAAAGCAATTTGTGCATGATGTCGCCTTAGTACGTAGACATTCCCTTTTACAATGCTATACGCAAATTTTAGTGCCTAAATGCTTGTTTAGATGCTTCTAATTGTAAGGCTGCATTTTTGAGCCATTTCTTTTAAAGCTTACTGCTAATTGCAGACAATTGTACTGTATTGTGTTTTTAAGATGCTTTTGATTGTCTAGCTTTGTCTAAAACGTTTCTCTGTTGAGCTATTAGCATCTTCCCCTTCCATGTTCCTCCCACCGTGCTTCCTTCTATTGAGTAATTAATATATCAAATTATGACACAAGGGGGAAAAAACTAATTGTCACTTCAGTTTTGGTGGATGCCCGATTTATCAAGAATTACGAGTTTGCGTAAATTTTTTATTATTAAAGCACAATCTCTCATCTTCATGTTTAGGCACCTCACAAGACATGTTCACTCGGTGATTCTTCTCAGCTCGTGGCTTTCAATGAGAATGCCATTTGGCACCATGGTTACCACCTGGACACCTGTATATTTATCCCTACTCATAGGTTTACAGCATCTGTTTGCTTAGAAGGTTTCTGTCCTCAGATATATTTTCATGTATTTTAATTAGAAGGAAAGAGAGAAAGAAACCTGCTCATATATCCACCACCACAAGATTTTTCGGACACTAAAATGTGGTGAGAAGAAGCCCCCTTTTTTAAAGTTTTGTCAGCCTTTAATTTGGTTTTGGTTCCTTTTGCTTGAACATGACTGTTAACAGTTTGCTATGAGATTTTCTTTTTTTCTCTTTATGTTGAACAATTTGATCTAAAATCTTGAAACGGTTAGAGAGGTGATGCAGGATCCAACAAGAACAATTATAAGAGATGGGGGGGTGGGGTGGGGGGGAGGGAATAGAGGAAGAGAACGGAGGGGGAAAAGAGAGAAGAGGGAGATAATACAGAGAAAATTGGGGAAGAAATGTATTAATTTTTATTCATTCAAAGTTGTCATGATTACATTGCATAGTCCCCTTTATATAGGGCTTTAAAGGACCTTATTCTAAGTAGGAAAATATTGTAAAAACTAATAAATCAAATCATAATAATGTTTCCTAAAATACGATTTAAAATTGGAAACTAAATAAATAAAATCCCTTATAATACTCCATCAAGAGGGCCTCACATGTATATCATTTAAATATTGTCTTCAATACGCCCCCTCACGTGTAGACATGATTCATTTTTCCTATTAAAGCCTCACACGTGCACAATTTCATTAAATGGGTGGCATCGAAACTTGAACTTGTGACCTTGATTGCTCTGATACGACGCCTTGTCAAACCACTTGATCTATAAGTTTAAATTGTTTATGAGGGTCATTTGTATCATTTAAATTTGTCTTCAACATTTTCTGTATCCATGTACAAAAGGCATAATTGTACCAATTATCTGGGATATCATTTTGAGTTGTTTGGTTGACACTGAATCTTTACTACACAGGTACTCTTGCTGAGAAAGCTCTGCTTGCTGTGTTACCTCCCGAAGATGAGTGTCCTTACACAGTTCGTATTAATGCAGAAGTCATGGCATCTGATGGGTCGACATCAATGGCATCCGTCTGTGCAGGTTGCCATCTTACAGACTGCATTCTTACTTTAGAAGTTTCCACTATCAGAGTCACTCTGTTCAGGAATGTCACTTCCTAAGACTTGATCTCTTAGTGGGCATTATATCCATACTGTCTTTTCATGAAAATGTTTCCTGCACTTAGCTTCATCTAACCAATAAATATCCCTGCAAAGATCACATTCAGAAGGTCATGACATGTATCTATTCTTGTAGGCAGCATGGCCTTGCTGGATGCTGGCATTCCATTGAGTAAAAATGTGGCCGGTTTGTCAGTGGGCCTTGTTAGTGAAGTTGATCCATCTACTGGTGAAATCACGGACTATCGAATCTTAACTGATATTTTGGTGAGGAATATATATAATTTGTTGGCTTGCATTGGTATTTTTTTTTTTGTTTGGTGAAACGCAGCAAAGATATCCTTTGTTTTCTCCTGCTTTCGGATGTGTGCCATAAAAGCTATTTTTGGTCCTCTGCCTCGATCCTGATATTCAGGAGAAAAGGTTGGATGCACATTTGTGTTGTGAATGGTTGGCCTTTCTGAGATGGTTTATTTCATATTGGTCACTGAGTGGATGTAAGAGTTTTGAATGCACATAATTTTAATGAGAAAGCAAAGCAATACAACCCTTGAAGGTTCAAAGAACTCGTCTCGTGTTTAGAAGACAGGTTTAATAAAATAAATTATTTGGGAATGTCTATACTATAGGAATTTCTAAAAGGTTCTAACTCAAATTGAAAGTGTAAGTTAATGGCTCTTTGATAGGGACCGCCCCGCCAAGCAATTCCCCGCCCCGTTCCCTGTTTAAGGCGGAGCGGGGCGGGCCCTTGCCCCGTTTTCTACCCCGTTTAAATTTTTTTTTTTTTTAAAGTTTTTGATAATTTATTTTTATTGCCCTCAAGACTCAGACAAATAATTTAAGTTGCCATTTTTTATTAGAACTAATGAAATTTTCAATTTAAAGTATTGACTTATAAAAAAAAAATTAAAATGGGGTGGGGCGGGGCAAGGCGGGGTGCCCGTTACCCGTTCCCGCCCCGAATACCCGATTAAGCGGGTTATCCCCGCTATGTTCGGGGCGGGACCCCGCGGGTATCGGGTTTGTCGGGTTTTTTTGCCATCCCTACTCTTTGACTGCCTCGCGGGTATCGGATTTGTCTGGTTTTTTTTGCCATCCCTACTCTTTGACACTAAAATTAGGATTTCCAAGAGATCTTAGATTATGAATCAATCATTTATAAATCTGGGATGTGGGGGTGCTAACCCAATTTTTACTGTGTTAACTGATATCTGACTGAATTTGGCACAATAAACTATCATATGATTTTAATTCGGGAAAGTTAGGTTGAGTGCCGATTTGATTTGTAATTCATTTACATTTCTTTGCATGGTTATCATGTAGTCTTGGGTGCTTATTCGCTGCCTAGTTCCATATTTTTCACATTGTTTTGAATTCCCAACCTTGCTCCTTATTAATTATTCAAATCGATCGGTTGTCTATTTATTTTATTTTTTCTATTTGCAATTTCTAGGGTCTGGAAGATCATCTGGGGGACATGGACTTCAAAATTGCTGGAACGCGAAATGGAGTTACAGCCATTCAGCTGGATATAAAACCTGCTGGAATCCCTCTAGATATCATATGTGAGTGTTTAGAACGTGCACTTAAAGGCCGGCTTCAAATCCTAGATCAAATGGAGCGAGAGATAAATGTAGCACGATCTCAGGATGGCAGAAACTCTCCACGGATATGTAAGATGTCCCAATTGTCTGGACGTTACTATTTTCTGATGATGAAAACAAGTTATTCTGTTAACCTTTTTTAGTGGGTTTCCGGACAGAGGATTTGGAAACACTAGGCTAACAATATATGATTGCATTCACCAATATTATTTACATGGCTGTTGGTGCAGTGACCTTGAAGTATAGCAATGATGCGATCCGCCGCCTGATTGGTCCTCTAGGTTCCTTGAAGAGGAAAATTGAAGAAGAAACAGGTATGTTGTCAAAAGGAGTTTTCCAGTACTAGATTCTAGAAACTGTCGAGTCCTCATGTTAATGATTTTTGGAGCAGTATAATAAAATGTAATAAAATGTTGTAAATTGCACCTGTTCTCTGCAATCTTGTTTCGTTAATTATGCCATATGCTCATGAAAAAAAATGAACTTTTTTGCTCATAGATACAAGATTTGGATCATGGAGAATTGTACATGGGTAATCTGTCGTCCGAAATTTTGCATAAAAGTTTTGTTTATTTTCTCTTCAGCCTCATCCCCTGAGATGATGAGGGTATGCCAAAGACTGGCCTGCACAATAGTGTCATGTTAATTAGCTAGAGCATATATGCCATTGCACTAGTAACTAAGTTGCATGGACACGGACATGCCAACATGTGATTTTTCAAGTAAGTAGGACGTGGACACGTTGATTTTTATCTTTATTTTTATGTTCTTTTATACAACACGACGGATGGCATGTCAAACACTTGTCCAAGGGCGTCTCTGAAGTATCATTCAAGTGTCGGTAAAAATGGGACAAGGGCTTGAGAAAAGTGAATGTCTATGGAAGTTGCTGGCCTGTCCCCCGTGGCTAGTACCTTATCAAAACTAAGCAAATAGATGGTCAGGATTTATGAAAATAGAAGAGAAACAAACTAATTATAGTTATATTTGTTGAGAAAGGAGGGACTCCTATGCGGCGCAAGCAAAGAAGGGAAAGCTTTTACCAAGCTTTGGCTGGTATAAGGGTGGGAATAGTGCATGTTCACGACCACATGCCTGTTGTTTAGTGACACACTGCTTTTGTGGAGTAGGANGTATAAGGGTGGGAATAGTGCATGTTCACGACCACATGCCTGTTGTTTAGTGACACACTGCTTTTGTGGAGTAGGATCTGATATAAACTACTATCTTTTTATTAAATGATTTATATAATTCTTATCTTTAGTATCTACCAACTTAAAGCTTACCATTGGGAAGTTATCAGTAATAAACCTCCGTGATTCTAGTTTAAAGTGATTTTTTTTTTGTTGGACATCAGAACTCAGTTTTATGTGCTTGTCTGAGTTATTGATATGCGTGGATATGTAGATTTTGGCTACGGCTTATCCTTTTTCTTTTTATCCTAGAAATTGGTTGGGAGTATTTTTTGTCTAATTTTGAATGAACAACATATGCACTGTGTGCTTCTGAAGGGAAAATTTTATACCTCTTCTGCAGCCCTTGAAGCTGTGAAATACTTTATGGTTTTATGGTAATTTTATGAGATGTTTTCACTATCATGACCCTGAACAAAACTTTGAATTATCTGGATTTTATGTTTTTAGAATGATGATTCAAGCATATTGCTCTTCTGATCTGTGTTGTATGTTGTTATTCTTGTTACTTGTCATCATTGCAGAATAAACTGTACTTATAAAAGTCTATGACATTATGTTCGTCTCCTAGTTGTAGATATCTAATTATATAGTAAGCTTTTTGACACAGTTATGTGCTACAGGTGTGCGGATTTCAGTGAATGATGGTTCTCTTACCCTGGTTTCAAAAAACCAATCAGTGTTGGAGAAAGTAATGGAAAAAGTAATCTATTTGTATCTTTCTATTGCATTTTGTTCACAAACCACATAACTGTTGTATTTTTAGATTTCGTTGATGTGCTAAGAATTTTGTCATCTGAGTGTGGTATAAACCATGTCTTCTAAATATGAGTAGAATTATCAGTAAAACTGCTGCATCGTGAAACCCTGAAGCTTTTTTTTTTTGTTTTTCCTGATCCACCTGATCCTAGGTCCGGGACATTGCTATCGAGATACAAGTTTCTGCACAAGATATCTTTATGTATATATGCTTGTATGAAAATGCATTTAATATAATTCCCAACAGTATTTCTAAGACCGAAAAATTGTATTTGTCTATTACCTAATTCAAATTCGTCTGCTCAAATACTTAAATTATTGTTTCACTTGTTAAAATACGAAGTTTCGTTTAATATCTAACTAATGACTGTAAAACTCCTAATGCAGTTTGTTGAAGGCACATCCCTTCATTTTATGTAGTGAAAGGTTATGAGTTCCAGCCTCTACTAAATTTGATCTTGGCTTACTGTTGAGAAATTGGACATACTATTTCTGTTTCTTTTCTTGATAAGAAATCGGACCTTGTTAGAAACATATATAAATAATTCTAAGCTTTTATCTAGGGCTGCATGTTACTTTTTTCTCAAGTTACTAGGCAATGATTTACTTTCTCAAGCGCAGCCCTATGTTTTATATCGTTAGTGCTACCTCCCACGAGTTCTATCAATTTTGTACTATGAGCCATGGGAGCAAATGAAGCATGCTTTTTTCACCCCTAGAGATCGGCAGATGAGATACGATGTGATGGATGATTGGATATAATGTGGAGTTCAGTCTTGCTTTCTACATTTCTTTTTATTTTTCTCTGATAAGCTGGTACTTCAGAAATTGACTTTCCATCTCATTCTGCCATCAGATTGATTTAATAGTGGGCCGTGAGATTGAAAAGGGAGGGATTTACAAAGGCGTCATTACTTCAATCAAAGAATATGGTGCCTTCGTTGAGTTCAATGGAGGCCAACATGGCCTCCTGCACATCTCTGAGTTGTCCCATGAACCGGTTTGTACCTTGGTCACATTCAGCATGCATATTTTTGTATGTATGCAGTCATCTTATATGGCCCCACCTTCCCCTATAGCTTCTCAACATTTCAAGTGTGTTTATTTCTTATCAGGTGTCCCGAGTTACTGACGTGGTATCTGTTGGCCAAGTACTTAATTTGATGTGCA
>CAIGRP010082394.1:0-19347 GCA_903798385.1 Fraxinus cuspidata
ATATATATATATATATGCATGGGGCTGGGGCTTGAACTGGGGATTATTAGGTATAAGCTGTCGATTTATATTATCAAAACTCAAAAAGCCAATTTTCCATTTTGAAAGTTAATTTTCATTTTTCTTTGCAACATTGAACCGATTGTTGCTATAGAGAGAATTTTTGTCCACGCTAGAAATCTGTATGCAATTCCCTTGGTGGTGGTAAATTGGAAATGGTTGAATCGGCTAGCAAACTTGACCTATATTTGAAAACATTTTAGTAACTTATAATTAACTTCTACTAGTATTCAATCAAATTCAAGTGTTAATTTCAAGTACACATTCAAAATTAATTCTCATTATTATTCAACATATTTCATTGTCTCCACCCATTTTTCTAGGCAAAAAACATTATCCGAACAAGTGTTGTAACATGCCAATATTTGGCAAATGAGTGTTGCGCTTACTTTGACGCTCGTCGAATCTTTAATTTAAAAGTAACTCACTATTAAAAGAGATCAAAATGAAATTATTATTCTATGTAAAAATGGTTGGCAAAGCTCGAATGCAAACATAAAACCAAGGCTTGATCAAATAGCAAGAGCAACGTGTGCGTGTAGATCCGTAAAGCATCTTCAACGCAATTTATGTATGCAATATACATGGAAGGAAAGTTGAAACTTACATTTATGTGACATTAATTTTCAGTAAATAGTCGATCAAGCCTAAAATTAGTCTCCAGTGAATTCTATCTACAGTTCAATATTGTCTTTTATCTATCCTAAAATTAAAAAATATAAGGAAATTGCAGCAGCAGTCCCCAACCTTTGAGGATTTTAACAGACTTTACCATAGCCTTCATTTGTGCCAGTGAAGGTCCCAAACCTTTAAAAAATTAGCAGCTTAAATCCAACTTGACAGAAAACGTGAATTCTGCCTTTAGTTGACCTGAAAAATATAAAAAATGGATATTTCGACCATTTTAAGCAAGGGTATTTACGTCAAGTTGGACTCAAAACTACTAATATTTCCAAGGTTTGGGACATTTTTTTAACACAAACAAAAGGTTAGAGTAGAGTCTACTAAAAAACCAAAGGTGGGGGACCACTGCTTCCCTTTTTAAAATAAGGTTACTTTAGGCTTAGTTCTTGTTTGGATTTCATGAAAATGTTCTTATAAAATCAAATATTAATTTTAATCATACATTCAAAACTACTTAATCAAAAGTAAACAAGCACTTAATTTCTCCTTTAGCAATAATTTGATAGTCATCCCCTCGTTGATAACTTTCCAACTTGGTCCCACCAAAAATGGCTGGTAAGCACCTTTTTTCAAAGTTGACCACTTTGTCAACTTTAATTACCATTTCTCGGTCAACTTTAATTTACCATTTCTCGGTCAACCCTATTAGATTAATATCTTGCATTGAAGACCTTTTTTTGTTTACTATTAGATTGTATTCACATTTGCATTTCTAGTAGAAACAAAAAAAATTAGACATTTCTTTCTTCTTCAATCCCAGATTTCAAGATAAATGCTTACATTGAAGTAATGTCTAATGTACAAAAATTTGGTCCTTTTTTTTTTTTTTCAACTGTATAATTCAGAGGTTATGAAGCAATATCTACATGGTTCTGTTCATGCCTTGACAAAAGGAGATGAAGCTGTTGATGGAGGAACCAGAGACTTTGCATATGCAATAGGCAAAGCAAGAATCTTCTTTGGTTTGTTTACGTATGCCCTCCTTGTGAAATTGTTGTAGTCATTCACTTCGATTTCATCCAATATTTGGCGATATAAAAGCAGTGATGCCCACACCTGCAACAATCAGGACTAGTCATTATAGTCGAAAAAGATTCATACTAGAAACTTGATATAAATGAAAGATATTTTTATTTGTTCGTGGAGCACTAGGAAATTCTTTCCCTTTTCAGTTCAAAAGCCCCCGTCTCAATTATGAGAGCAAGCTTATATAAAACGAAATCTCAAACGCTAACAAGTAAAAACACAAATTTATGTGGGTCACTCTCAATGTGAGAGATATGTCCACTCGCCACTGTAGTTTTTCACTATGAAGAAGACGGATTATAACAGTGGTCACAAGATATCGATGTTTAATGGCTAGTAAATTGCTATGCTCACAAATGAAAACTCCTCTTTTGTTTCTATTATCCTCCATTAAGCAGAAGGAAACGATGAAGAGCCGGGATTCGGTTAACAACCCATGAATCTCAACATTTAGGCCCAGGGTGTGCAATATATATATTTCGATATTCTCATCGATGATAATCATTACTTCAAATGGCAACCAAAATTATAAAGTGCGCATTATGTCAATAAATTGATGTTTTACCATGTCATAAAGAGGACATGCAAGTATTTGGAACTTATCGATATCTAATTCCTTTCGGGTGCTCGATTATATTAAAGAGGACATGCAAATATTTGGAACTTAATTAATGTGTATTTATTTGTATCTTCTTTCATCCTCCTAAAAAGATACTTGTGTCCATAATATGTTTAAAGTAACTAAAGTAGATAACTGCTTACTGGCCATCTGCTAGCTGAGCTGAGCTGTGTGACACCTTTCTCTGCATCATCAAAGAATTTCCTAGCCCTCATAATTTGCTTTTTCATAAAATTTCTCCATTTATCAGTTACTTTCCCAGCAAAAATGTCGTCGTCCGAGAGCCCTGCCTGTGCCAATTCATCCTGCGGCAGGTAGATCCTTCCTCTTCTTGCACTGTACCAAAACAAAAATATAACGAAATTGGGTTTAATTCTTACACTGCTACTACAAGAAGAAAGCCTAGATGGTACATGACGAGGGGAAGCATGTATAAAAACATAAAAGCATGAAATTCACTAACAACGTTATAGTTCGTGTTGATTCACTAGTTAATGCCATGAAAAAGGCATCAAAAACTCGTTAAATCACACAGAATATTGAAAAGTTGATCAGGTAATTGAGGAGACTCACTTTCTTATTCAATAAGCCTCTCTCTCAGCAGACCCTAGTGGAAGCCATTATGTAAATCTAGCTAGAAACGATATTGTAAAACGGTGCCTTCTTTACAAAATACAACCTATTTTGCTGAACTTCATCAATTTAGACATTTTAAAAATGCTAATAATCTTCGAAATATAGCTGTATACTTACTCTTCTCCAACATCTCTGAGTATGTTCGTCAGCTGATTTGCAATCCCCAATGCCAAAGCAGCATTATAAACACTCTCGGTAGTTGCCTGAGATTCGGGTGCAATGCCCATTACTGGAACACTCATTAATCCGACGGTACCGGCTACATAATAACAATATAGATACAGCTCGTCAAAGTTTTTGTATCTTGATTTCCAGAGGTCCATCCGCATTCCTTCAATCATATCTCTGAATGGCTGGAAAGCGAACACGACGAATCAGAATGGAGTCAGTATCTTAGAGAGCAATACAACCTATTCTGAAGGTCTAGATGATATATAGGATGGTTAAACGAAGAGAGGTTCAGTGTTTAAAGTCAAAATCAACAAGTTCTGAACACACGTAATGTTTGTTTGGTAAGGTAGATTACACAGGAATAGACACTATTAGAAGAAAAGAAAAATCTTATATACTGTAGTGTATGGTCTACTACTGCATATCTCAAACATGCAGGCAACATTTTAATTAAAGTGACTGGCGCTGGTTCTCAATGATTTGTCAAAAGACTACAAGCAGCTTCATATGAACAGAAATTAATGAGATGAATCATGAAAGCACATAATGTTAAAACAATGGGAGAGCATCATATTCTAACCTGAATGTCGACAGGAAACTTGGAAACTGCATCTGATAATGCAGCATCGAGCATGTCAAAAGGACGCCCTCGGAAAACATCTTCCAGCCTTGCCTCCCAACGATCCAATGCTTCAGGCGTTATATGTGATGCATTTGGCCCATCAACAAGCTCGTCTGTTCTCCTGCACCACACTGTTTAAATGGAAAAAATTGGAGTACGTGAGAGGAACACCATCTCTATGAACTGAATCTAATCACTAGTGGTCATGAATAGGCTAATTTTCTCGTATTCCAAAATCTAAAGAAGAGAATAAAGTAATTAAATAAATAAATAACCTCTTTTTCAAATCAAATACGTGCAAGTCGCAAGCAACCGAATATTAGTAAGTGTTATGACTCAATTATGATTGTTGCAAGAAGAATAACGGTGTTTTTCTTGTCCTGGCTATTATCAAATTGTCCCAAGAATTTCCGGCATATTATTGATTTTGTACTGCTATTAAAGTCAAAATCAGCACTAACTTTTTAAGGTTAAAGGGTAGTAGTCAACTGGTAAAGTAAAAGAACAAAACAAAGTTAAAAAAAAAAAAATCTTCTTCCTGGTGGGCCAAGGCTGTTTTATTGGGTGCATAAACTTCAAGTTTCACACAATAAATTATAAGAATTTATAAGGTCCTAAACTTCCGTAGCTGTTCAATATTTTTCCATTACGTTTTCCCCGTTAAAGGAATTTTATTTTGTGAACGAAAAGAATGAGTATGAAAGCCAGCCATGGTCAAAGAGAATCGTTCCAAGGGGATAGACCATCCAGAGAAACTTCAACAAATAAATTTTATAATCAAAAGAAACCACATATTATCATCATAATTCGTAAAACAAAATTGTCATTTTAAAGCATTATTTACAGGCATAAGTGTTGAAGGTTCCAAAAGTATGATTTCAGAAATATTAACTTACATAATCAAATTCACAGTGACGACATCAGACATGACTTGTGACTGTATTCCCTTTCATTTTGAAATAATTAGGAATGTCAATACAAAATATAATTTCGAAGTACAAAATTCAGCTCGTGATATCATATGAACAAAGGACATCAAACACAACCCAACAAAGATTTGATAAAATCTTCCCAAGATAATGAGCAATATATTCATACTTAAAATAGATTAAGAACTCAGTGTTAGTGGAAATCCAACCTTCCACTTTAATGCAGAATCATTGGCAATCTAATCTAATATCTGTATTTTTCAATTGGGCTCGAGAGACCATCATATAATCAACATTTGCACCGCCAATTTCTTTCCATAATTACACAATTTGTGTTTAGTAAAATGTATCATGAACTTTTCTACCGACAATACATAACATATAAGCTAATTATCATCCATCACCCAAAACCATTTGAACAGAAACAGCAAATTCTTAAGTTGACACAATCTGCTAATTAAAACCAGACTACATATATGCTTTTCACATTAAGCCCCTGTTTGAAGGTCCTTTTTTTTTGGGAGAATTGAGTTTTTGAATAGTAAAGTTTAGGAGAATGTGTGGTTGAAAATGAGTACGAGGAAAAAATAATTTTAAAAAAAGGGTTACCAAACAGGGGCTAAAAGTTATGTATAATGCTATTAGCCATAGACACTCACCATAGATGGCCCAAATAGCTCTTCGCCTCTCGGGAGTCATCAACAAGGTGCCTGAAAAGAATTAAAAAGAGATTAGGATTCCTTTTGCCAATTACAAGTTGTAGCTTAAAAGCCTCGAGATATACCACGACAAAATTCTTGTCAACTAAAGAAACATAGATTAAAAAGGCTAACCCAAGTAAAACGTCTTGGCGTACTCAGCACATACTTCACCACAACGATCATATGCTTCGCTTAACAAGCTAAGGGAACCCGGAACAACAATATCCGGCTTTATTTCCAAATTGTCATTGGATATTAACTGCCTCTTAACTAAGGCCGCCTGCTTCAAAACCACATCATAAACCTTCTGTTCCGAGGTTAGCGTCATTTCTCCAGCGGGGCTAGCTACCATACTTGACATGACAGAAAGTTTTCTTCCATTCCCTGAATTCGACTCACCCAAGCAGGAATACCTTGAATCTGCATTAGGATAACTTAAATTCCGGCTATATTTTCCGCCTCTGCGGAATCTGCCATCGCAAATCAAGTTCCTACCCCGAGACATGGACCAGGATGAATCTAGATTCCGGTTACCCTCCCGGACTGACTCCAGCAATCTGGTGCCTCCGGAAACCTCAGAAATGGGAGAAACAACCCAAAACAAAGCAACAGACATGCTGACACTGGTCTAAACAATGCTAAGATTTTGTCCTCCTTTCTGTTATCTTCTTTACTTGACTTAATAAAAAATTAGCACTTAAGTCTATCCACTTCACTTTTGATGGAAAATAATTTAAAAATCCCACAAAAAAAAAAATCAAAACGGCTTCTCCTACTCAAACAGAGGTCTTGGGATCTTGAACAGAAACTGTACTTTTATGGGATTTCTGCAAAATGAAAAAACCAATTAAACACTGAAAAAACACTGTAATCACTTCACATCCATTCAAAAAAATCAAGAAACTGTTAAAAGAATTGTAGCAAAAATAAGATAAGTTGTGGATTAATATTCATCACACTCAAAATTATAATGGGCACTTTTTAAATTTAGTCAACTTCATTATTATAACCCACTTTTCTGCTGTTCATAAAGCTATCTTCAATTAGCATTGCCCAAATTTCATTTAAAATAACCCAGAGAAATTGAAAGCAGCAATTATAATCAAATAATAAAGAAAGAAACCAACCTTCCTTATTGATTCCAACCAATCAGAGAAGCCTGAAGAAACTAACAATGGCCAACTCTGCTCGATAACCTGAAGAAAAACTTCAAAGACCCCCAATTCTTGCTGCTGCCTTTTTTCTTCCAGCCTAATATTTTGACTTATTTTCGCTTTTGGGTTTCACAGTCTTTTTATATGAGTCACTTGTTTGTGCTCATCTGCTCATAAGAATTGAGTGATTCACATTCTTAGTATCTTTCTGGAATTTCTAAATTGCCAAAAAAATTTGGGTTGTTTTAATAAAATGGTCCCACCGATGCCAGTGACATACCGACATGCTCGGTTTATTTGTATAATCCGGCCGGGTATCTAATTTCGGCGGATGCCAATGTATGTTAACAATATTCAGAATCTGCTTTAAATTTTTAATTTAATGTGAAGAACGTTAAGACTAAAAATGCGTTTGATTTATACAAATATCGGTGTTTGATTGGATTGTTTCCAAGTGAGCACCTTTGTATCGTTGAAAATTGTTAATGTGAACATGTTATTTTCAATATTGAGAATATATTTTTGACGTCAATAAATTTGACGTAGTGCATTAAACTTTTTCTTAAGGTGTTACGAGATGTTGCTCAAAATAATTAAAAGGTTTTTTCTATTATATTTTTCGAAAGATAATGGTTTGGCATTCTTTTTATTCATATTTTCTTAAATCGTTATTTAATTATGACATAAATAAGAATATGGTACAATCTTAGCCCCTTCTTTTTGTTTAGCTAAAAATCAAATTTTTAGTAGATTTTGATAAATGTCATGTTGGTCATCCTTTAAAAAAAATTAAATTGTTTGCTACAGTATCATTTCTCCACCACATATTCATACAATAAAATATTCTACACGCAAACAAATAAAGTTTTTTTATTTTTTAACTACACATTTTTCAAAAAACACTATTCTATAACTCATTATTCCCAAATAAATTCTATCAAACATGTACAAAACGTGATGAAATGTGTAGTTGAAAATTTGATTAAAAAAATATGGATCTCGTGAAATATATGATTATTAATTTCAAGAAAAATGAATTTTAAAAAATGAAATGATAATTCTTATTCTAAATTGATGATCAATGTGTATGCCGTATAACGACCTTTTTCATTTCTTTTACTATAATCGATTATTTTACTTGTAATTTGCATTTCACAATACCAACCAAGCATCACTTGATCGAGTACACGTGTAAATGACTATCGCCTGAATCTTTCTTGTTCTCTTTATCTTTAACATAAAACAAATATATGGTCCAAAAAATTTATTTAATTTCTAGCCAACGTAAACCATTTAATTATAAGTGTCAATGAATAAAGCGAAGCACCCATGTTACCGCTTGCAAATTGAACACTTTTTTGTTTTTTCGGCAATTATAAGAATAACCTAACCCTATGTGTAAAATTTCATTTATAATATAATCACGTTTTTATTTCATACAATTAGGTCCAAGCATCAATGTAGTGTACATGGATTAGTATCTTTTTACCAACCTAATTTTTTTTTTCAAAGATATCATTTCTGATATCTGACCAAAAACTCAAAAAGTTATGCCAAGAAAATCAAATTTATAGCGCGTCTAATTCTACTTAAAATAATTTAAAAGCTTTCTTAAAATATGCATTTTATATATTTATCCGATAATTATACTATTTAATTACTTAAATGAGAAGTGTCTTTACATATTAACTTTTTAAACTACTTTTACACCCAATGACATTAATTCTTCCCCTCGTTTTTCACGTAATTAAGTCCATGTTTGATAATCATTATTTGAAAAAAAAATAGAATTTTGAATAGCGATTTGACTAAGACAATATGTTGTTAAAAAGTGCAGAAAAAATTTGAATTTATCTGTAGAATATTTTATTGTATTAATCTATGATTAAGAATGAGTATGTAAAAAATATTGAAAATAATGATTGTCAGATAAGTTTAAAACCGTCCAAACACAAAACTAGTATCACATAAAAATTCTCCTCCACAATGCTACAGGGAGGGGAGGAGCGCGGTGGGGCTCAACTTTAGTGTCAAATAAAAATTAAGGTAAGTGTGACAAAACCTAATTAATTAAGTGGAAGGATTAACAGTGTGACACGTGTACTCATCTATCCAATCAGTGGACGATAACGTTATCAAAATAAAGTGCAAAGACTGGTGAGATTGTAAACGTGTCGTGTTTTTTTATTGGTTGAGGGGATTTTGTGGTTATGGGCCCCACTTTTCGAAGCGCCTAGTAAAGACTAAAGACTAGTGGTGTGTGTGTAGACAACGGACAATTAGACTCCTTCTCTGTGTGGTCAAAATCGCGTGTGTGCTCGAAGTGACTATTCAAAAATGCACTTCGTCACAATTCTAATCGCCCCTACTAGATGTCCGTTTGGCCCAAATTATTTTATATTATAATGAGAAAAATAGTAATTTTTTAGAAAATATGTGAATAAAAAAAATGAAAATTTTTTTAGGTAAACATATAATATTTTTTTATTGGTGAATGTGGAGAAAGAAAATGAATTATAATTTGTGAAGGCCAAACGAGGACTAAGTCCATATTTGACTCTGATTAAAACAAATTTTTTTATTTTTCAAGTTCATTTTTAAATATATATTCACACATTAAAATATTTCATATGTAAATTCAAAATTTTTTCCTATTTTCCAACTACGCGTTTTTTAAAAAATCATTATTTTAAATATCATTTTTTAACGGCAATCGGACTAAATGAATATTGCCCCCCATAAAACCTTCGAGTAGGTCCCAGATATCTCCAACTTTTTGCCGTAACATTGATTTAGTTAGCAGTTAGTACATGTTGTCTTTAATTACGTGTCCTTTGAAATAAAGAATAAATATTTTATCAAACTTTTATATTCATTATATATGTTTTGTTCATTTAAAAATGTGTGGGGTAAATAAGTATTTTTATCCTCTCATAATAGATATTCTGGACAAAAAGGGTAATGAAATCAGTGCATCAAACAAAAATTATGACTTGATTATAACTATCATCTGGCACATGGAGAATCATTTATGGTTGTCGCTAATCAAGTTATTTTCTTGTATGCGGTGTTTAACCCTATTATATTGCAAATGTAATTTCAAACAATGATAAATGAAAAATGCTATTTGTACATCAGAATTGACGGTACAGTCCCGTCACGAACCAATAAAAAATCATGAGCCCTCTTCTTGTGAGGGAGGACACCATGGTGTCAACGTCGGTGTACAAGCAGCATAAAAAATGATATATGACCAGTTAATTGTAATGTGATCCCCGACTTTCAATTAATTTTAATTAGGTTATTGAACTCTAATTTACATCAATAAAATTACTTAACTTTTGAGTCTATATCAATTAAAGCATTCTGTTTGGGCATCGCAAGACGACGTAACATATGTGACACCTAATCATTTAAGATTTCTTTCATAAAATTTAAAGGAATAATCATCATAAGTTTAGATAGCAGTAAAACTCACTATAACACTATCTGATGAATAAAAATGCATCACAATTTCATTTAAGCAACGATACGTGAATCATTCTCTGCCACCTTATCGTAATATGACGATAAATATCAATGTTAGTAATCAGCGTTATTTTAAAACTTTAACACTTCTTATAATTTAAATAACAAGTCCCATAGGATATATGAAAAAAAGTGTATGTAATCAGCTTAAATTATAATTTAAGAACGGCCAAACATGCACTTAATAATTTGTTGGTATGGCCCCCAGGGCAAATCTCCCAGTGGCGAAGGGGAGGACGGTTAGGGCTCAGCGCGGTAGTGTGTAGAGTTCGATTCCCCGCAAGGTGGAATTGGTTTTGTTGCAAGCGGGAGTTACCATAGGATTAATAGTCCAGTCCTATCCATAAGCTCTCCACCCTGGCTCCTGGGAGGCACATCCTGCGATTTACCTCCTCCACAATGGCTCAGGGCAGGGTCGGTGGGGGGCCCTCAAGGTTGGGGTTNGGAGTTACCATAGGATTAATAGTCCAGTCCTATCCATAAGCTCTCCACCCTGGCTCCTGGGAGGCACATCCTGCGATTTACCTCCTCCACAATGGCTCAGGGCAGGGTCGGTGGGGGGCCCTCAAGGTTGGGGTTCAACTTTTTTTTTTTTTTTAATAATTTGTTTTTTTTAATAATTTGTTGGTATGGATATTCGAGCTCACCTACAAACATACTAGAATAATTTGTCAATCGTCCACATGTTTGGTCTACAGGCCTTTGAGGTCTCTCTGAGTGCCACGTAGCACTCTGCCTTTATGTATTTGGCTTTTTCATGCACTTTTGGCTTTTGCATTATGGTCCACAAACAATGTAATAATGAAAGTATATGAACAAGGATACATTTATTTTATTTTATTTTTAAAAAATTATAAAATAAAATTATAACATACAAAAATAAATTCAGAATTTATTAACTCGCAATTTTTCAATGGTTTTTGATTTAATGATTCTGGATATGTCTATATAGATCATGCCTTGCATCATGTGCAATTAAATATTAATTATTTTGTTGCTTTATTTTAATACCCTAAAATATAGTTATTTTTACTTTCGGTGCTCTTTAGATGCAGATGAAATTCTGAAAGTTTGTCATCCTTTCACTTCTAACCAATCGCCACCACTAAACTCAAGAGGCTAGAAAGTGCTGGAATATTAACCCGCTCCAAATATTTTCTTATTTTTCGAGTGTCAATTCAATACATCGTTTTCATCTCGTGTCCAATGTGTGCTTAACAAACACAAATTCAATCTCAATCGATCGATAAAGGGTTTATTAACGGTAGAGAATATGGTTGAGTCCGTTTTAAATTGTATTTTCGTAGGTACTTCATTTTTCTGTATCCCACATGGCCAAGTATGTTGGAGCTTGACCATATTCATGGAATATTCCTTGCAACAATAGGGTTGATGCCATTTTTTCTTTAAATCTTACTTTTAGTTTTGTTGGCCACCATCCTTCAACTAAAGAATTGAGTTTAAGTCAAACTTTTGATTGGCCAGACATGTGCAATGTGACTAATAATGTGACAAATTTGTTTTTGTTTATACGATTGAAGTTGTTCTTTAGTCTAGGCAAAATTATACCCTACATCACAAAATTTCTAGTTAAGTCCAGTCTATATTGTACAGTGTTGTCCTTGGAAAAATAATTTAACTAATACGGGATTGAGAAGATTCAAACTCTAATTTTGGAATTACCACTTTAATTATATCTATAAGGTATATGACATGCACGTGATGAAAACGGTTTCACTTTAGTTGTTAATTGGACATCGATGATATCAATTAGATTGGACCCAACAATTCAGCAACCTCTTATTGGAATTGGACTTGGGTTGGGCATGATCCACTAAACCCATCTTGGTACATTTCCTTCCCTATATAAAAGGTGAGTCCATTCACACTTAGGATATATGTACTTAAAAACTTGGCCGAATTCCCTCTCATTCATCTCTCTTGTACTCATTCTTCTCTTTCCAACAATTGACTTGATCATTAAAATGTAAACGATTGTCAGATTTTTCTGGGACAATGACATTTGCATCCTAACAATGCGTTGGTAACTCATAAGTGGACGGGAAGTAGACGACGATTTATTGGCCACTTGATCGGACGGGTCGATTTTGAGGTCAACAACTTCAATTTTCACTCTTAATTTTCTCATAACGTTTAGCAAACTAGCACATATTAATTTATAATGAATCCTGGTGATACTCATCCAAAAAATGATTAATGTACTCACCATTGATGGTTTCTTCAAACATAAACGATTTTTTATAATTAAAATCTACATAGTTTTTTTTTTTTCAATTAAAATCATGCCCGAGTACAAAAATTTATTAATTAACATAGAAAATGCAGTACACTTTGAAAAAAAAAAACTTGCTTCTCCCATGCCGAGTACAATGTGGAGAAAAAAATACATCTAAAACTCATGTGATCGTATATCAAATTCGTTCATCGTCGCATGGCGAGTGAGATACATGTCTCTCCATCATCGGCTCAAAATCACTAGTCGATGTAGACTTATACAATCTGTTATCCCAAACTTCACGAAAAAGATTCATATTGTCTCATCTCCACGTAATCCAAAAATATTATTTGAGTAGTTTCTAACCTTCCTACTAAAATCATGGGCTGAAATAGCTGCCATGAGTGCTTGTGTAGTAAGACAATTCACTGGAGGAGGAAGAAAAGGTTGCACGTTGATATTTGACTAATATGTTGATAATAGTGCTCGATTGACTCTAATTCGCCAGTCCGTTGCTACATTCACAATGTAGCTCCTTAGGCCCATACAGTCTAACCGCCTTTAATTTTGTCCTATACATGTTTTTGAGCACCTAAAGGACTAATCACAATGGTCTCCATCGTATCCCGAAAGTTTGGTCTTACTTCAACTAGGCGACTCTTGAAATTGTGGACAATCCTTGTCTAAACAAACCTTTACCCGTATTTCTCAAAACGGACCCTATATTCTCATAATTCTTCATACGATCCACTCCAATTCCTGAATTACAAACATATGCTGTTGAAGTTCCTGGAGTTTGCAATTCGGACTCTAAACTTTTTGTTCAGTACATATTGGCCTCTGACCTTTCTATTTCGTGCAAATCGATCCCAAACTTTTCCCCAAATTTCCAGATTATTGTGAATCTGCCACTAAGCTTTATGCTTGTTGCCAATTGGTCCCTGAAATTTATTTTTTGTACAAAACATTACCCCGAGTTTTCGGAAAGAACCAAATCATTCCCCATAATTTATGTTTGCCTCGGACATACGATCCACTCCAATTCCTGAATTACAAACATATGTCGTTGAAGTTCCTGGAGTTTGCAATTCGGACTCTAAACTTTTTGTTCAGTACATATTGGCCTCTGACCTTTCTATCTCGTGCAAATCGATCCCAAACTTTTCCCAAAATTTCCAGATTATTGTGAATCTTCCACTAAGCTTTATGCGTGTTGCCAATTGGTCCCTGAAATTTATGTTTTGTACAAAACATTACCCCGAGTTTTCGAAAAGAACCATATCATTCCCCATAATTTATGTTTGCCTCAGAGTGGTCCCTGTAATTTCTGTTTGCTGTAATTCTGTCCAGAAGTTACCATATTTGTGCAAAGAAAAAAAAATCACAAGTGAGGCATTAAGTATGGGGCAATTCAATTTTTAGGTTTTAAGTTTCGAGATTTCAAAACTCAGGTATTAATTAATTAATTAAAAAAATTATTAATTAAATATATTAATGTCACAATTACACAATTAATGGTCACAAGTGCGTACTTAAGTCACAACATCACATATTATCAAATTAATTGGTCACGAATTATTTCATTGACTACAAATCAAAAAGTTTATAAGTCATAATTTATTTTTTGGTCACATATTTTCAAATTAGTTGGTCAGAAATTATTTTTCAATCACAAATTATCGATTTTTTAAGTCACAATTAAATAATTGGTCACAACTAACCAAATAGTTGGTCAAATACCACCACCACCACTACTTGTGACCACCCTCACCCCACCATAGCCGCCACCACCACAATAGCAACACAACACCGCCACCAACAAAATTACCACAACCAGATCCTATCCACTGCCAACAAAAACCATCACAACTACCCCTATCAGATCTCCATCCACCAACAACCACCACTATAACACTCCACCATCACTACCATCTCACCATACCCACAACCACTAACAACCCAACAACCAATCAAATCACCAACGATCAAAACAACCAAAAAAATCAACAAAAAAAATCGGTAACATGTCACAGTTGTACAACATTCTGCAACGATAACATTGTGCATGGCCGCAGGCAGCAACGCTCACATCTCCAGTAGTGGGTGGAGCGCCTTTGTGAGGTGGTACTCAACGTGATGCTCCGGTAATGAGAGAAAGTGAGAAGAGAAAATGTGTGCGGCGACGATCTTTGACAGTGTGTGCGTCGCCGCTGTAAGTTGGTGCGATGCTTTAGAGTGAGAAGAGAAAGTGTGTGTGATGGCAGTCTCTGACGGTAGGTGTATTGTCATCGCGTGTTTGACGGCGGTCTCCGACAATGGATGTGTCGTCGGATTAAGGGGGTGTGGATAGGTGAAGAGAGTGAGAAGATAGGAGATGAACAGTAAGAGTGAAAATAGAATGAAATGATTTTTAGAGTTTGGAATTGAATTGTGATGAGATATTTAATATTTAATTATCATATATGTAAACAAATAAACTTCATAGCTGATTTATGATTTGTAATTTTTAAACCTCAGTTGGCATGTAATTTCCACTTTGTGCAATTAAATTTTTAAGCTAAGTCACGGCCCAATGGAGCGTGTCCACCCTCCAATTTTCACGATTCCAAAGAATTGGGCTCACGACCCAAACTAGTTTCCTCAAGATTTTACCCATTACCAAGAGGCCGCTGCCTCTGTCCATAATTTTGGGGCCCAATTTTTTTTTTGTGAAATTTAGAAAACTGATAAAATATTACTCCCCTAAAGAAAATATTTTCCTTGTTTTCGAGGAAAATATGATTATGTGACCAAAAGTAAAAAAATATTTTTCATGAAAAAAATATCAATCAAACAACACAAAAGTAAGAATGTGAGTGGAAAAAAATATTTTTTTATAAAAAATATTGGCAATCAAACGTACCCAATTTTTTTTTTAGTAAGAAAATCAAAACCACTATACGAAGATCTACCATGCACATAAGATTGATCAACGTGCTAAGTTATCCGCTAGATCCCCACATCTATCAAAATTTGCTCGATTGCAAGTGATCAAAAGATCTTCCTTGACGCTGACTCGAAAAAAGTGACAAAATAACTGTTTAGGGACTTGAACCCTTATATTGGGTATTTGGGCACAAGGGTTCAAGTCTCTAAACAGTTATTTTGTTGTTTTTCTTTATTTTTGGGGAAATCTACAGAATTAATCCTCACCTTTAGCGCTCCTAACAAATGTGTCCCCTAACCCTTAGAATGTACTTTTCAATCCCCCAACATTTAGTTCAATTTACATATTTAATCAGTTTAATACAGTCTGGTGGATTTAATTTCCTCGAGAGAGAAATAAAAGCTTGTTTTTTTCAAAGATGGCAAAACATCATGCTTAAAACCCTTTTCAATTTCAAAATTTAAAAGAAAAGCTCTTTTTTTTTTTAATGCACAAATCAAAGATTGGTTAATTGCTTGACTATATTACAAAGAAAGTTGTGCAAAATATTTAAAGACGACGACTTTGCACCTCGTGTACCAATATTTTATTTTCATGTTTACATAGATGGGTAATTATTATTTTCATTTAATTTTCTATTTCCCCAAAAATTCTTATGAAGAAGAAAATTTTGAATGAGGGCCCACTTTTACGGTTCAAATCAAATCTGAAAAGTCTCACGTCAAACCCTACCCGTACGACTATGGAAGAGAGAGATTAAAATCTTATTTAGTATTGCGCAATTTTTATTCAATACTACAAACCAAAGACAGCTTCTTTTGAACATGTAAAATATACTAGTAGGCGTCCCTTGGAAGTTAATTTTCTTGAAAACTTTTTATATTTAAATTTCAACTGAGACGATTATACAAATTTCTCATGACTATATATATCGATATTTGATAGGTAAGAAATTGAAGGTAACAACAAATTTATTTCCACGTTTTAGTTACAAGTAAATGTATAAAAATTATAATTTTGGAGACCTCCCAAAAGCAAATGCATAAATAGAATTAAAACCTATAGCTTCACCATACAAGATAAATAGTATAACGAATAAAACTTTTAACTTATATTTTTTTTTCATTAGTACTTTTTAATGTAATAAATACAATTCTTTTTACTAAGCATGCTACTACTGTTTTTATGAACATAAATAATCAATGTGCAAATACAAAATTAACATGTTTAAATTGAATCAGAATTCCTTTAACTCATTGAGAAATAGATCCTCTAATCTCTCATTACATTGAGCTATACATTCACATAGAATTCTCTTGTAACTTAATCTCCACTCAACTGCTAACTTCCATCTACGAATTGACCTCGTCTTTCTACATATCTGTACTTGGCTACATTGTTTTCTATCATTCATCTCTAAGAAAGCACTAAGCTCGATAATACATGCACGGGAAACGTCCCTGAAATCTACCGATGTATTATAGTCTTGAATTTTGGCAACGGTGTTGAGTAACAACTCATCTTCTTCGATTGAGGTTGAACAATTCCCGAGCAATGCTCGACAGTTCTTCACTATCCACTCCAATACAGTGACCTCATTTTCTGCTGAAATCTGATGGCCTGAATGCACAATGTGTCCAACTGACCTCCGGTAAGTTACAGGGGTTGCCCACAACCGGATTGTGGCTAGTAGGGCAAAAGATGGCTTCCCGTCTTGGTGAATGTATAGTGATTCTTTCGGCCACGAACAAAGGGAGTACATGTCGGGTTCTAAAGGAATAAAAGCCTTGTCATTTGGGTTTTCATGCAGAAGAAACCCATAGTGTTCAAGAAGCTCCAAATTTGTGTACGTACCATAGCTTAGAAGAACCTGTAGAACAAGAAAAGAATTGCGTATTGACATCAGTCGACGGCCACAGATTTCTATAAATTAAAATAAGAACGCATGAGAAGGAACATATGCCACAATTCCCATGTCATATACTATAATGAACAATACATTGTTCAACAACATCGTGTGAAAAGAAAATAGCAACTTGCAAAAAGCATACATCATTTATATGGATAAAAGCCATTCTATTTAGTCTGCAAAGTTGATTGTGCCCTAGTCCAC
Organism: Fraxinus cuspidata; assembly: GCA_903798385.1. Taxonomy (NCBI): domain Eukaryota; kingdom Viridiplantae; phylum Streptophyta; class Magnoliopsida; order Lamiales; family Oleaceae; genus Fraxinus; species Fraxinus cuspidata. The sequence goes on from CAIGRP010082394.1 coordinate 17,406, forward strand.
TATTGACACGAATCATTTATAAACCCTATTTATGAAGGTCATGCATGTGTTTGTGAGTTTCATAGTCCCCAATATGGTTTCAAACATGCAAAACAAATTAACAAACTCTCATAATTCAGTTTCAGGCATCAAAATATATTACAGATGTCTAGAAGTAGGCTTTCTATGACATATGGTACCTTTTTTTTTTTTCACACAGTGAAATGTCACCCACATTACACAAACTTCTGATACAGCTCTTACCATTCAAAACTCAGTTAAAGGACCAGAGAAGAGTTGATCAAGATTATAATTTTGAACTTACTAATGTTATTTTCCCATATTTAAATAGTTCTTGTTTTCATTTTTTTCTCGCTATATCAATTATTGGATATCATCCTTTATGTAGAAGACTTTGTGCCTACCACTCTTTATCTCGACCATTATATTTTTTCCATATCTTATTCCAAATTCAAAGACATTAGACGAGCTAAGAACAGAAGAAAGCATACTTAACTTTCATATCTTTAAGCTCAAATATCTTGAATTGATGTTCTCATATCATTTATATATAAAAACTGAGATTGAGGTTACCTTGTTGAATACAATTCAAATTGTTAGAGTTTCTTGTTTTTAGCTTCCTTTCATTAGATTGCACAAAATGAGCTTTCAATTTTAACCCTACTCCAATATCTTATATTGTTACACCCTTCTTGAGGCATGTACAGGAAAAATGAATTAAAGCCATCAGTATCGCTCAACTTTCATATAGCATCCACACTAGTACGAAGCCATAATGGGAGACGAAATGAGTTTCCTCATATTTCAATTTGAACACTTAAAAACTAATGTTTCAGTCATTGTTCAGACAATGCAGAAGGTTGATAATGTGGCTCCATCACTTTTAGAGAACCAGAGTCCACATCACTTGCATCTTTATAAATTAGGGATTAATCACTGAGGACAAAATATAACCAAAGTAGTAGACGTCATCTTTCTTGTGATATTATGCATGAAAACACAACAGACCAAACAATCATCAACTTTATTGTTCATCAAGTGAGTGACTCAAAAAGCCTCAGGGTGTAAAAACTAAAGGAGGTAAACAACACAATTAAGGCTCGTAGAACAACCACCCTCAAATTGAATCAATCGTGTAAATAACAAACTTTTTGAACATTTAGAGAAGTAATATATCGATTAGCATGAGATTTCCAAATTGATTTAGAATTTGCTCAACAGACATGAATTAAACTTGAAGCAGAAAAGAGTTTCATATCTTCTATTGACAGGACAACACTTTCCGTAAACACGGTTGATGAAAAGAAAAGAGAAGCATTATGAGCAATACCTGATCCCCTTTTCTGTAGTTTCTTCTAGCATAGAAGCAATAAGCAGCAATTTCTTCATCGTAGCCAGCATCTATTAACCTCTGCACATGGGCATCAAACGGCTCTTCTACTGAGTTCCCTGCATTTTGCACTTTCCCGGGGGAGGTATCATGCAGGGGAGACACATTTTGACATGCTTTATTTTCTGAATGACATGGTTCTTCTGCAGGCGCAGCGTAATTAAAGAAGTCTCCCACGGGGCATAAACACCCTGCACTATCCCATGGTATGTGCATTGTGCGTGAGGATATCTTTGCACACAATGCAATAAAAAATTTCAGAGGCAAATTTCTACCAAATAATTAGATAACAAGCAATGCGGGAAACTGATACCAAAGCCGAGAACAGTATTGCCAAAATGGCATCTCATAATCATTGATTTTGTATAGTAAATAATGAAAATATTGAATGAAGAAAGATAAATATTTCACAAATCTGAATACGCGTTCTTAAAACCTCATTTTCGGAACAAGGACGAAAAACTTTTAAGATGCAAATGGCCCATGAACTTACAGTTGCAGAAGCCCAGAGCCATGCCTTAAAAGTCGAGAGTTGAGGCTTGAGATTAAGTT
>CAIGRP010082401.1:0-11097 GCA_903798385.1 Fraxinus cuspidata
CGAATGGAAACGTCTCTTGTTGTTAAGCTGTTCCCACGTCCAATTCCGGAGGATCCATCGCGATTGATCCAGCTTAGCGTGTCGGAATTCGGCTTACGTGAGCACGAGTGGGCCTGGTATCTGTTGACAACATTTTTTGAGGTCAATAGCAAATTCATCTATGATGGTTCATGATTTCAATTGGTTATATGGTTCATATGTTCGAAATAGGATTTGAACAGGTGACACGAGAATTTTGAGCGCACCTTGGAGTAGTTGGTTTCATGGTGGGCTTAAATGCCTGTAATAATAATTACGATTTTTTACTACAATTTTCGAAAGATAGCTATTTAACAACTAAATTTATATCAATATTGACTAGCAATGAAGTTGCGTATAGCTCTCTTGTTCTACATCAAGACAAACATTACCAAAATACAATTCAGGGACAACATATTTTCAATAGGACCCACATGTAGGCCCCACAAAAATATGGATTTTACAAAATGACTAATTTATCCCCCCTCCAAAAGGATATGCATTTGGTGGTTAATAGTAGCCACCACTTTTGAAGCAGATATAATCAAAACAGCCAAAACCTTCTTCACTTGAGAATTATGGCAATCACGGTAAAGTTCAATGGAGTATTTGAAGCTCTACCTTCAATTCCAAAGCTGCGCTAGGTCGAGAAAACTGCGAAAAAATCGACAATTACATGCTTTTTTGGCAAGAAAAAAGGATGAATTTGAAGACAACAAAGTGCGTACAAGAAGATTGACAATAGGCCTTGCTTCAATTGCACTCTTTGGAAATACAAGCATTGGAATTTCTCTTGCTGAGGACAATGGATTTCGACTCACATGACATTTACCAGTACCATCTCTTAATAACAGTAAGTTCTATACTTCATTTTCTATTTCGACTTAAATATAAGAAAAACTATAAACTGAAAGACTGCTTAAAGCTTTCCTTGTCGTAGAAATTGACAACGAAGAGATGGGAACTCGGTCTTTTCTCAAGAAAGGAAAGGAAGAATGCACAGATTGAAACGATATGCTTTCGCTCTCATAGCATTGGGGGATATGATAGGACAAAACACTTGGAATTACATAAAAAAATATCTACGATTTAAGTCAATATATATCTACTATGATTTTCAAGTAGTCTCAACAGCACCGGCAGATGATAAGAAATCTCTTACACAACTTGCTAATCGTTTGTTCGACAATTTTGAAAAGGTAATCTAATCAAAATTTAGCATTCGTTTCTTCACAAATGTAACTTTTATTTGAGCTTTTACTGATGACAAATTTTGGCAGCTTGAAGATGCAGTGAAAAAGCAGAATCTTCCTCAGACAGTCGTATTAAGCAGATACAACTTCAATTCTCCAAGAGGTTATGAATCGAATGGCATAAATGCACAACAGGTGCATCTTTCAAATTAAATGCATCACAAAAAGCAGTTTTATAAGAAAGTAGATTTCATTCATATTGAACAATTTTCCCATTCATTACAGATTGCATTTGATTTTATGCAACAGATTTGTAGAGAACATTAAATATGCGAATGTATATATATCCATGGATACACGTCGATGACAGAAAATGGCAATTCCATCTGATATCAGTGATACAAAGACAGTATACACTTCACATACAAATCACAAGCGGATGCAGTTAGAAGGGCCTTTTGTTGTTAAAAATCAAATGCCGTAGAAATACAAATAACACACTTTCCCTAAATCTAGAACAGTTACACTATCAAAAATCAGCCAATGCTAAGGCGAGAATCTGTTGATCTGAGGTTGGTTTGGCGCCTGGGGATACCAATCTCACAAGCATTTACACGTGCTGCAAACCGTAGTGAACAAAGTGATTCACCAACTGATGAAGGGTCAGGTGAAATGTTGACAAACATCAATGTCTTTGAATCTCCACCTAAACAAGGCTGAAAAGGGAGAACATTAGCAAGACCTTTATGTGGTTTCACATCTTACCTTTTAGCAATGTACTTGTTCAGTGTGCTATGCATCAATCAGAAAAGATAAATTTTCAGATTTTTATTATGGCTAAGCAAGTTAGTATATTTAATCTGCAATGAATAATTTTAATAATTTACCAGCAACTCCATGTCTTTTCCCTACAATACATAACGAAAACCAACACAGCAAACTCAATCAGCTAAGATGGTTTATACCAACTAAGCAACTAGAATGTAACCATTCAGAAAGGAAAAGCTCGTTGCAGCACCAACTGCACTAGTCCAAATTTGACAATTCCAGTAGTCTTGTCCTACGCACGCAGCGATATAACCTTTCTCAACAGGCAAAAGAACAATGAATCTCATCCATACATAACAATTGATCTTAGGGCATTATAACATTATTTTGCCTATGATAACGAATGTTAATGTTGGGTTACATCCAAGTATCTTCAATAACTAGCCATAATCATTTTAATAATTTATCAGCAACATCACCAAATGTTCCCTACAATATATAATCAGGACCAACACGGCAAAATTCAATTGGCTAAGATGGTATAGGCTAACTAGGCAATTATAACTAAACTACTCCCAGGAAAAGCTCATTGTAGTACCAAGTGTACTAGTCCAGTAGTCTTGTCCCATTCAAGTGGCTATATAACCTTCCTCAGCAAACAAAAGGACAATGAATATCATCCATACATGACACAATTGAGCTTAGGGCATTATAGCATTATTTTGCTCATGATGACCGAATGTTAATGCTGGTAAGTCCTATCTATCTTCCTTGGCCAGCCATAATCAAGCCTTGACTTAATTCGTTCTAACATCATTCTCACTCGAACTTGCTCATACGCTATCAAGGCATCAATGTTGAAAATTACCTGAAGAAGATAGGTTAGCTTTGAGTTCCTAAATGGCACATGCTCCTCCTTCTTGGCCAAGGCAAATATAACATCACTTAGTGATGATAAACTCTTGTTGATAGCCTGAGTGTTACTCAAAATGAGAAAGATAATTTAGGACAAATCTGTACAACGAAAAAAATCTTAAGTGAAAATAGTTCTTATTCTAATACCTGAGTTTCTTTCAGACGGTCTCCTGTAGATCCACTTTTAGAGAGACGCTCGCTACCAGCAAGGTCAATTAGATTGAGGATACCTTGCACTTGTTGATCAGTGCCCTATTGCCACAAAAAAAAAAAAAAAAAATCTGTGATCATGTTTGCTCAGACCAAGATAAAGATGACCATGATGCAACAGAAAGCAGGAAAGGTCCATTTACCTCATTAATGCCAAATATTCGTAGCGTAAAAACAAAATGGCTCCTTGAAGACTGTTCATTCATTTGAGTCTTTCCAACGGATCTAAAAAAATTTAATTCCAGTTAGAGACAAAGATCAAATGCCTAACACTCTGCCTGAACTGTGCACTTCAAAAATTATATGATGCACGATGGTAGTCCATAGAGGTAAATAGAGGTCCGAACTTATATCTAAATGTGGGTGTAAAAGCATCTTTAAAAACTTTAAAGATCAACTTCCAGAGTAGAAACACAAGCTTGATCAACACAAATAATGGGGTGAAAGGTTTTTTTGTTACCTGCTATGTGCTGCCCGCTCTAAAAGATATGAGACCTCCTTGCTACTGCGAACATCAACAACTGTAAGATCAGAAACATGAGTGTTTCCATTTGCATCATGTTTTATAGCATATTGCTTTCCCATGTTCTCTGCCCGGGGTGCGTCAAACCCCAATCGATTTGTTGCTAATAAGTCTCGTATTGTTTCGTTGTATATTTCAAGCATTGACACCTAAAATAATCAGACAAGAATAGATAATTAAAAGGCAGGCCTAAGCAAGCTCAACTAGTAGTAGAGATTAATGACAACAGCAATCACTACGACCTGCATTTCATATTTCCACCCTTGTGATTGAAGAGTTTGCCGGGTCTCAAACACCTGTTCTAAGGATCGTGGAATCAAACCTTTCTGATCAAGTATACCTGGCTTGCCCATCATTGTAAATGTCTTGCCAGAACCAGTTTGTCCATAAGCGAAGATACAAACCTGAGACAGCACAGTTATCAGTGACCATTAGGATGTTAGCGAATCAAATCTGGACAGTAAAATGGAGTAAAATAATAATAATCTGCATGCAAATCTTGTGAAATCAAGCATTCTTCTGTAGCCACAAGACAGATCACTAGTAGGAAAATAATCATAGCACACTCATCACGTGATCTAAGAATTTTAATATAGCAACCAAACAAATTCAAGATGTTACTGGTTAGCACATCATCTAGAGTTCACGACTCAAGATCGAGAATCCTCCGTATCTGCTGTAGCAAATCAACTAGACTACAACTATGGCAGAATGAAATAGCATAATCTAAAGGATAAGTAAAATTTATCATCCAATACCATGTAAAGTTCTTATGCAGCTATCAACCTCAAGTTTTGAAGTAAGAAACTTAATGATAGATAAAATGGACCTGTAGGGAATACATTACCTTGTAACCATCGAGTGCACTTTGAACAAGCTGTGAAATCTCAACAAATACGTCTTCTTGGGAGGCTTCAGGTGTAAACACTTTGTCAAAAGTGAAAGAGTGCTTTTGTCCTGATGAAAATAGGCGATAATAATCAATCCAAATCCCGTAAGTATAACACTTTGTGACTACATTTCAATCAGGGCTAACCATTTTGCATCAAATCAATTCCTCGATCGAGTGCTTCCATTGCTGTAGGGAATGAGATAACTTTAGCATCAGTTCCAACCCCATCATCAGACAATAGAGGTCTTACTCTACAGAAAACACGGATATTCCCTTTTAACTCCTGTATTGACAAAGGATTCTAATTAACATCATCAGATGGAAGGACTGTAAACAAAATTTCAATCAAAATTCAGGCAGGTTAAAATCAAATGTGAACATGTATTTACCAGTATAGTGTTGTGTAATTTCTTCCGAACCTTCTCTCCTTCTACAATTTTTAGTTCTGCATCAGCCACACGATTCTGTAACTCCAGAAGGAATGCTTTTTGCTCCTCAAATTGAGTCTTTGTCTCCATTTCTGATACATCAGACAGCTAACAAAAATGACAAAAATAAATAAGAAGAGAGTACTTGAACCAGTAGGATCCAGAACAGAGAAACCTAAATAAATTTTGTTATGCCGGTCAGTATGAACTTTAAAGGAACCAAAAGCTGAAAATGCAAGACCGGGAACCTGTAATTTCTTTTCCGCAAAAGCTAGCTGCTCCTGCAGTCGTCTTATTTGCTCACTTTGAGACAAACATGTTGACTGAAAAAAAATTACATGATATTTGTTAGTAAATACATTTCTGTAGTTGAGTGGGAAAAGCATTACATATGGAAAAAACAAACCTCCAGCTCATTTGATTTTAAAGTCAGGTTATCTAACTCCACAAAAGATTTTCCAGTCCACTCTTTATATCTTTCTACTTCAGCTGATAGAGTCTGAACTCGTAACAACTGGCAGTCACGGTCATCTCTTACTTGTTGCAAATCACCCCTCAAGCATACAACTTCATTTCCTAGTGCTTCCTTCTGTTTGATGGCCTCATCTTGCAAAACCTTGGAATATCAAGCATTATAAACCTTTGTCAGAAAACATCTGGTTAACTATTGCAAGTTCTCCCATGCAGATTCATACGACAGTATGGCTAAAGAGGCAGTGAATTAAAAAAAAAAGTAAGACTAGTAGTTCAAAATTTAGAGCAGGGGTACATTTCCACAAATTCTTTAACTAACCCTAGTTCTCTCATCCAGTCCATGAGTATTAATACAGCAGTATTGTTAAAGAGGAAGTGAATTCGAAAAAGAAAAGAAAAAAGTAAGACCAGTAGTTCAAAATTTGGAAAAAAGCACACATTTCCTCAAATTCTTCACCTTACTCTAGTTGCAAAGTTATTCTAAGTTGATGGAGATTAAAGTTCAGGAGAAATGAAAATTTCAAGATTCACATAACCAAACTCTAACTATGCTCAAAATAAGGTCCAAAGGTGTCAATAGATGAGAATAGTCTCCCCGTAAAGCATATAAAGGTGTATATGTGAAAATAAATTGTCCTTTCTCTTGCAAAAAGGTATAATGGTCTCACATGTTGATAATGTGATGAATGCATAAAAAGAGTTGAGAGTACTTAGAAAGAGTTGAGAGTTGTGCAACAAGTCAAAACATAAAGATAATACTCACTCTCGATGAAGTTAGCTGCTCCTGCAAAGATGTATAGTGTCCCCTCAAAGTGCTCAGGTTTTCAACCACTGCCGCCTTCTCTTTCTCAACTCGTTTAAGTGTCTCATTTGTTGCTGCAAGTTCTGATTGAAGTCTACTATTATATTGCTGTAAACTCGTGTTATACTCCTGCAACCGCTTGTACATATCATTAAGTGACTGTATCTGCACAAGCCAAACATGGACCCGAAGGATACAGTTTTTCAGCAGATAATTTGATAGAAACTATCACGAAATCTAATTTCATTTATTTGTCTTCTCTCTTTACCTTCTGGTTGGCACTAGTGCTGTCTTGTTGAGTTCTCTTCAGCTCTTCTGAGAGGGAAGCCTGCAATCTCTCTGCAGCTAATTTAGCATCTTTCTCTGTTGCCAAAGAATCCAATGCTTCCTGATGATCACATTAAACAATTTAGTTCTATACAAATATAGAAAAAATAGCCTCCAATACCACAACACACCGTTGGCACGTTAGTGTTCATCTTACCAATTTATCCAATTCCACCTTTGTGAACTTTTCTTGTAATGCTTCCAAATTCTTTCTCAACTCAATAATGATTGAATTCAACTCTTCTTCCTTTGCCTTCATCAGCAACTCTGGGAATGAGGTAATAAGATTATTGCATGTTAGAAGTTCTACCTATTTCATGTATTCGTTAGCCTAAAGCACTGATGACCAAATCAACAAATCACCCATACCTATATCATTGCATTTCTTCTCTGCTGGTTCCAGTAAATTCTTAAGTTTCTCCTGTTCCGTAATAAAATTTACTTCTTGCTGTTGGAACCACCTGATGCATTGTTTGAGCTTTTTTATGCACTCGGCCATTTGCTCACTTTTTTCCTGGCATAAACATCAAAAGTTCAACAAATAATCCCAAAAAAACACCCAAGAAGAATGCAGCACAGAAATAACCAAACATTCAAGTTGGGACCAGAATCCGTAACTTACCTTGTAGTTGAATTTGTTCTTAACTTTGAGCTTCTCTTGGAGTAATGTCTCCACATCATCTTTGGTGAACTCAATTACCCCACAATCAGAACCGGCAGTGCTGGGTGGCCCAGAAGTCTGGGACACGTCTTGACCCCCATTAACTACTGAAAATGCTTGCCTGGTTAGTGTTCTTGTCCCAGCATTCGCTGGCATTTTCATGTTCCCAATTCTTCGACGTTTATCTAAGGATACCTCGTCAACAGTATACTTACTCTGGAACAACCAGCAAATCCCAGACAAAATAAAAACAGAATAAAATCATCAGAATAAGCACACAAAAATGCTTAATAACAAAATAACTTGTTGTAGTTCTCTCAGAGCAAAAAAGGAAATTTTTTGGGCATTTTTTTCAACTAAAGGTGGACTCGTGACATTTAAACGAGACTTTTTTCTGAAATTTAGTCTGATCCATCGATTTTCTCTGATATAACGGCTTCACTCCTTCCTATTTACGAGCGCTAATCCGGAAAAAAAAATCCGAAAGCCCATGAGAGATTCAAAATAAACAAAAAAAATGGGGGCTAAAAGATAAGAGAAACTAGAAATTTTTAGGGATTTAATGAGGGAGGAACTTACCTGTGAAGGACTCGAAGGAGGCTTGTTCTGGTTTTTGGAGGCCATATAAATGATGATCCTTTGTGGGTTTTCTATTGAAGTGTATGTAGAGACAGAAAAGAGAAAGTGAAGTCAGAAAGACAAACGGATAGTGTTTCAAAAATTTGGTGGGGCCATGGCTTATTGCAATCGAAGCCAAGGCGAATTTGTGTCGTTGCTTTGAATTGCGGTAATCACTATTCACAGAACAACATAAAGACGATGAAGGAGTAAACAGTAACACACACCAACAATCAATTTTTTAACCAAAATTAGAAATTGGAAATGAATTTTTTCTAACTATTTGCTAATCTGCTTGATTTGGGATTAATTAACACTCTCTATCGTGGATATTCCTGGTAACTTCGGTAAATGTGGGGTTAGGGTTTGATCCGGCTAGAGATTTGAGAGAGACAACAGACGGAGGGGTGGGGCGGGGGTCGAGGTTTTTGAAAATTTTCAAATGTAAATCCGGCGGCATTGTGAAGGTTTCGTTGCAAAACATGGCTTGACCATTGTGCCCCTACTGTCTTTTTAATTTATACGTTTGGTCCTATTTTTTAATTTTTTTTTCTGAAACTCATTTTTAATTATTTTTATGAGACTCACAAATTTTATTAAAGTTTTATTCATATATTTCATCGACCTTATCAAAATTTATTAAAAATTATTTTTTTTAACTAAATCAAAAGGGGGCTATATTAGCTCCTTTATTAATAATGAGAATAAAATACAAAAATTAGAAGAGAACTTGACCTAGCTTCCAACTGAAAATGCAATTGAACTTACTCTATTCAAAGACAGGGAGAGTGAAGTAAAAGTAAAAAACTATTCTTCATTTGATCTAATCATACTCTTCGTTTTACGCCAAGTGTAGTATGTATTTGGTTCTGATCACTTTTGAACTCGTTACTAAAAAAAAATTGAATAAATTTATAAGTTACTCTAAATTTGAGAAACCCATAGCTTCCTCACTGACAAAATCTTGAGAAATTCCCCTCTCCTCAAATGGAAAAATGGTGCTTCAGCTTCGATCTTACCTATTTTAGCAACACACATAGTTATCTACTAATTGGTGGACTTGATTGTTGTGATCTACATGCTTCCACAATGCCATAAATGTAAATTGTGTGTCAATTAAAAATTTAAAATAGAATTATTACTTGAAATTAAACTATTTTTACTTTAATTTGGCTGGGGAAAACTTTTCCATCTCCTGTAAAATGTGAGTTTTTGTTGGTGCATCCATTTTATTTCTTGCCGCTGTGTAGCATTTCTCAGTCATTTTTAAGAGTCTTCTTCTTTAGCCCATGTTGGTAGTGAAGGCAGCGGAGCAGACTCGGGGCGGGGCACCCTCGCCCCCGCCCTACCTCGCCTCGCCTCGCCTCGCTCCGTTTTTTTTTTTTTCAGTTAATTATTATTATTATTATTATTTAGTTAATTAAAAAAATTTCCTTCACGGGGCAGGTTCGGGGCGATACACCCCTGCCTCGTGACCTAAGACGGGGCGCGCGCCCCGCCAACCAGTTCGAGAAGGGGTTTTTTGCCCCATTCGGGACGGGGCGGGGAAAATTGTCATCACTACATGTTGATCAAATCTGATATATACCACTGTCCATTCATGATTTATCCATCCATCTTTAATCAAAGTGGTATGCACCTTAGAAGTTGTTTGATGTCCACTTCTTGCCTTACTATACACATTTGTGGCTCAATCTGAGGCTTAACAAGTGTTTGATTTTGATAAAAAGAAATATCAATTTTTAGTAAATTTTAACAAAAAATTAATGAAGATGTGTAGCTGAAAAGTTGGTGAAAGTTATAGATTTCATGAGACGTGTGAGTGAAAATAAATTTTAAAAGATTAAAGTCAAGTAGGAACTAAATATCAAGCAAGGAAATGGTATGCGAAATTTGTAACAATTGGCACAAAGTCGAAGATGTTGCCTAGTCGAATCTACTTGTGAGATGTAGTTGTGGCAAACGGCTGTCTTATTTTCAAGCAAATGCTATGGTGAAAGCCATTAATAGAGAATAGGATATTGTTTGATTCTTATTATCTAAAATTCATTTCTCTTTAAATTTATTTACATTCACTAATTTCATGAATTCATAATATTTATCGGTTTTTTGACTTTACATTTCATCAATTTTATCAGAATTTACTAAAAAAAATGATTTTCATCAAAATTAAATGGGGCTTAGCTTTCATGTTGTGATTTGAATGATCAATCCTCCTGTTTGGTTTAAATAAAAATTAGATTTTAACAAAATTTAATAAAAGTTGATAAAATATATGATTGAAAAGTTATGAAAGAAATTAAAATTAGAACATGTTTGACACACATTCTATAAAAATACATTCTTTCAAAATCCATTTTCAACCACACATTTTTCAATAAAATAATATTTTCCATCACATCAATTTTTTTTTATTTTTTAATCACCCATTGTATCACTATTTAAAATACATTATTTTCTCAATAATACTCATCAAACACACCTTTAATTGTTAACTTTAACACGAGCTTGCTAATTGTCCTTTGGAAAAGCCACGTCGATTGATAGAAACTAACACTAGTTTCCGTGTAACGGAATTCTCCCCATGAATTCGTCACCATTTCTTTCTGATAATTTATGGCCACTGATGTGTGCATAAGTGTGTGGGCCCGATCTCGAGCTATTGGGCCCGAGCATAACCCATTTTTATTGGACTGGTTTTAAGTTCGGGGATTTAAGGTCGGGCTCGTTATTGAGGTCGGGCCTTGGTACTACTCCACCTGTCTTCTTTATAGCGTTGCGTTTCTTAAGAATGCTAATTCTATCTAAACATTGATTCCCCCAACTGTTACAAATTTGATTCCAATCGAAAGTGTGCACTTCTAATACAACACAAACATCTTGTAAAGATAAGGAATGTTAGAAGTTGAATCCTTCTACGACTCAACTTCCAACACTTATAAATACACAACCCGGCTTCATTATTTAGGTACGTTTTTTCATCAATATACTAGCATACAATTTTTTCTCTAAAACTCTCTTTCTGACTTAAGCATCGGAGGGGCGACGAGGACACACCTCGATACCTTTGTTTCAAGTGTCGAAGATCAGATCGTGCGAAGCTCAATCAGGCAGTTCGGGTTCGTTCAGGTGTAAGTTTTTGATAGCATCATTGGCGCCGTCTGTGGGAATCGCTACCAGAAGCCATAGTCAATACGCGCTCAGGACCTCTTCCAGCAAGCTCTTCCGTTCCTAACCAACCCTCTATTGGAGATCCTCCTGTTCCCCA
>CAIGRP010082403.1:0-14614 GCA_903798385.1 Fraxinus cuspidata
AAAATCTATTTCAAAAAATTTACATCAAAAGATAAATAAGAATTTAATTTTTAAAAAATTTCTTGTGGGCATGTATTAATTTTTCTTTTAGAAGGCCTCCTAATAACTTGCCATTCGAGAAGGGTTGTGATTGCTAATACTGTATGCTGGAAAATACACAAGTGGACCTCAAATCAGATTATTATTACAGAACAGAATCTTCTTTAGAACGGCTGGGTCCCACACTCCAACTGGCTTTTGACGGCCGTTCTTATAGGAAATATTGCACAATGGTCCCTTATTTATTGCTTGAGATGTAAGATCCTAACATCTTAAAAAGCAAGTGATTATTTATCTTCAATAGGCTAAAAAAATTGTTAAACATGGCATGTTTCACGATAAATTTTGGATTGGTGATGGTGAAGAAGTAAAGCAAAAGGAAACTCAGTTTTTAGAGCCTAATAACTTGTTCAGTACCTATATAATTTATAAACATAATCGATCAAATATACTATTTATCACACATTTCATGAAATTTACAAGTATTGAACACTTGATCACAGCGAATTTCTATCTATCTATCTATCTATAATTTAAATCAAATATAATCACATCCCAAACATGCACTAAGATATCATGCACTAATACATCGACCATTTAAAGCAAAAGGCTTTCAATCTCTTAAAACTCGGTGCATTTGGGCATAAAAATGTTTATGTGCAACATAATCAAGATTGAGTGCCATATTAAAGGAAGATTCAAACACAAATGACTTATAAATGATCAATTCCTATATCTAATATTACGAAATTGCTCATGTTCTTCATTTATGTGAACCTGAAGGTGGATTTTGTCGAGAAGTGAGACATTTTTTATTAGGATTAAACGAAAATTCAACAAATATTTGGACAATATTGTATGCGAGAGCCACATTGCAATTATAACGATATTTGAGGATGAATTTGCTCACATTGAAAGGTTAGGGATCAAATTGCTACTACGGCATTAGGTTGGGAGACCAATGATGAATTTACCCTTATAATGTTTAACGGCCCTTCTGTCAATCTCGTGGCACGTGACTCAATGCCAGGTGTCCTGTTCTTTGCGAACTCACAGATGCATAATGCATGTGCGTGAGTATATGCATGCATATGAAACAATGTACATACATCACATATTCTTACATGTGTATGTATATGTATGTACTAATTCTCATTGTTCCCATTCAGATTATTATTTCCACAATAAAAGAATAATTACTTTTAAGTTTATCTAAATTTACATATATTGGATCACTCCATCACGAAGCAACTAATATCAAGTCACTCTTACGACGTTAGCTATGCCTTACTTGGTCGTCGACACGATGGAGGTTTGTCATGCAGCATGAACAGCGAGCTAAATGGCGATTGAGCAATTCAATTGTCTTATCTTATGAGTAAACTTTTCATTACATCTTAATTATTAATATTCATTATTTAGACTCCTACATCATGACAAATTTTGAGTTGGCATTAGGCATGCAGCTGTAACAAATTGCACTCTCTACCAAAAAAAAAAAGTTATTTATTAAAAAGGACATCTTGTAGTGGCAATTTCCAATATTTCCTTTTATGAAAATTGTATATATTTTTGATAATTTCATTTAAAAATAGTCATTTATTAATTTTCACAAAAACTGATCATTTACTAAGAAAATCATAATAATAAAAAAATACAACCCTGGAGGGCCATTCAGTGTATTTTCCTATACTAATCAGAATGAATGGACATTACATGTTATTTTGAAATACTTTATAAGTAATGTAAATGTAATATTTGATTTAATTTGTTGGAAAAATTTGATGAATCTTCAATGAACTAAAGAAAAAAAATTTATGATAGAAATTTAAAAGAAAAAATTATACTCTTAAAACTCAATTTCTATTATTTAGATTTTTTGTGATGATGAAATACACAAATGAACAATATTTTTATACTACATTCGATACATGAAAATTGATGTCTAATACATGAATTTAAACACCAATTAAAATTCCTAAATAAATGAATATAAATAAATTTATATATAATAACTCTAAATTCATGTAGATCAAGATTTATCAAATCAAGGTTCATTGAGCTTAGATTAATGTAAATGTTAATTAAGAGAATTAATATCAAAAAATCCATACATGTTAAGGATTTTGTAGCATCTACTCTCTCGTCCTATTTATATAGGTTGATTTTGTTTTTCATACGGATTAACGAATTTTATTTATTGTTATCAAAAAAATAATTTTTGCCAAAAAACTTTCTAATTTACCTTTATTTATATTTGTATAATTTCAACATTATGTTCGAAAAATTTGTTATAACTAGACAAATTGAATGAATGTATATTAATAAATAAACAAAACAAAAATTTTTTAAATAAGAGAAATGATTATATAATTGTGAAAAGAAAATAAGGAAAGTCGGTCTATATTAATGGAACAGATGGAGTATTAAATATTGAAAAACGAAAAATGACGTATTATTGAAATAATTAAGAGCCTGTTTGACAATCATTATTGTAGAAAAAAGTTTTGAATAGTGATTTTTAGGAGAATGTGTAGTTAAAAAGTGAGAAATTTTTTTTATATACATGTAGAATATTTTATCGTGTAAATTTGTGATTGAAAATGATCATATAACAAATTATAAAATAAATTAATAGGTATCAAACATTCACTAAATTATGTTGGATTAAAATCGTTCAAAAAATGATTATCACTTGACATGATACTTAATAGATTATAGATAATGTGGGCATAGTTCATCATTGCAAATGATTTAGTGGAAATATAACATTACATCAACAGTCACAAACATATCATGCTACGTTCCCGGTAACATATAACTTGTTAGGTTCTGTTAAAAATTAATTTAGCCCTTGTTTATTAAACATTCTTTCAAAATATATTATTTCAAAACTCATTTTCAACTAAATGTTTTTAATAAAATAATATTTTTCATCATATCAATAACTTTTTCTTATTTTTCAACTACATATTTCACATCATATTACTATTTAAAATATATTTTTTCTCAATAATACCATCAAACACACTTTTAACTGAAAATTAAATTTTTAGTAAATTTTGATAAAAGTAGATGAAATATGAGGTTAAAAATATTAATAAACATTGTGAATTATATGTGATTGAAAATGAATTTGAGAAAAAAAAATATTAAAGGAGGTGGGTCAAACAGGGCACAATCTCCCTTTGGTGAAATGCAAATGAGATTATCCTTACCTGCTCATTTATTTATTAATTAAAATAGACAAGAAAATTGTAAATGCAGTTCCAAACTTGTGACTTTATATTAAATTGGTTCCCAATCTTTAAATAGAGATATTTTGACCCCCAACCTTTTAGTGTTTTGCATAGTAGTCTCGTATAACGAATATTGTTCAAATATTTAATTAGAAATCGCAAAAAGGCAATGTGTAATACCGTTTAGAGAACAAAATAGGTAAATATAAATTTAAGTTAATAAAAAATTATGTATAATAACACGTTTTAAGATTTAGATTAAGTTACATTGAATAGAATACTTGAACTTTTGAAAGTTTTGATGATAGGTCTGAAACTTTTGATTTCTAGAACTAGGATCTCAAATTCAAACGTCTGCATTTGAGGTCCTTTTGTGACGGTGACCGACATTTGATTATTGAAAGGTGGAGTGTAGAGTAAAATGATCATATCATCCTATAAGATTTAAAATGAGTAAAAAATACAAAAGAAATTGTACAAAAACTATAAAAAGAATAAAGAAAATAAAAAATACAAACCCACCCCCATCCTGTTGGTGTAACCAAGGGTAAATTCTTTGATTTCGCCACCACCAACGGTCAAGGAAATTTTCTCCATCTTACGAGGCACCTCTACCACCTCTCGAGTGACTCGTTTATCATTTTTAGAGAGGTTAAATTCATCAATGGTCACCAAATTTTGTACTTGGTGTCATCATGGCCACACAATTTAAGTTTTTTCACTATTACTACGAAACTTTATACTTATTGTCATCATGATTACTCAATTTGATTTTATTTCACTAGCTATCTAATTTCATATAACGTTTCATAATGATCACCAATTCATATAACATTTCACTATGACAACCAATTTCTTTTCACCATTTTCATTAATTTTGAAATGGATAAAATAATAAAATTGCAATATATATATAAAATAAAAATAAAAATAAAAATAAAAACTTACTTTTTTTAAAAATAAAATAAAAACACATTTCTAGAAAAAAATATTATTTAAAAAAATTAATAAAATACAAATTTATTTTTAAAAAAAATCTTAGAAAAATAAAATAGAATAAAAACTAATTTTTAAAAAAGTTTACTTAGAAAAATAAAATAAAAATTTATTCTAAAAAAAGTTCCTTAAAATACTAAAATAAAATAAAAATTTATTTAAAAAATGTTTTTAAAATAAAATAAAAACTTGTTTTCAAATCAACGTTTTTAAATTCTTTTTAAAAAAATTAATTTATATATATAATACAAAGTTACCGTTGTACCACTTTTAAAATTAGTAAATTGTGAAAAAAATTAGGTAATCATGGTGTAATGTTATATAAAATTGGATAACTATGATGACACTAAATATGAAATTTGGTGATCATGATAAAACAAAATCAAATTGAATGGTCATGATGACACTAAATATAAAATTGGGTAGCTATTATGAATTTAACCATTTTTAGAGCATTGCATGTTATTTCAGGGTTCCATGTCAGCCCAACCAAGTGAACTTTTGGAAGTTTATGCTCTTCCTCAAAGAGTAATGACCTGGTTTCAGTGCAAGCCATTTTCAACTATTGAAATTTAAAGGCTTAATTTTTAAATTTTCACAATATATACATTACTCTGGTTTCAGTGCGAAGCCATTTTCAACTATTGAAATTTAAAGGCTTAATTTTTAAATTTTCACAATATATGCAACCTGAATACCAAAAGGAGGGAAAATCAAGAACCCCTCAAGTAAAATTGATTTTTTTTTTTTAATTATCAACCGAGCACCAATAGTAAGCGGAAAACTACATTCACTTATTTTTTTCCGCCATGTTTTTCTCAGTCAATTAACTCTATTTATATGAGCAAATTTAACATTCCTACAATAAAATCATATTACACAAGAAAATTCAACTTTCAATTAACCAACTCTCGACACATAAGAATTTCCAACCGTACTCTTGTGAACTGAGCTATTACCAACATAATATTTCACCTACGCTTTATGAGACAATTAGGGCCTATAGATTTTAAATGAGATAATAACGTGTTGTCTCCTCCAAGCCAGGAAACACATAACTCGTTTGAGTTACATTGCCTTCTTGAATTATAGTTTTATAATTATTTCACTAGATGTTAGTAAGAAATGTTTATAGTTATTTAGAGTAACACATCAAAAGAAAAAGAAAAATAGTATAAAATTGTGCGATATGTTATTAATCCATACAGGACTAGCTTTGTAAGCCTTAGGAACCATAAATTTTTTATTTACCGAAAGAAAATAACAAAAGGATCCAAGTAGGGTGCGGGTCCAAAGACCAGGCCAAGAACCACATGCCTCACCCTTCTCATATCAAACTTGATCTAATTTTACACCTCTCACCTTCTCCGTATGAAAATTCGAATTTACACCTCTCACCTTTTCTAAGTCAAACTGGACCTGGATTTACACATCCACTAATTTCCGGCTTATTTTGTAAATATAAATAAACCAGGGGTAAGCTGTGCAGCCCATTGTCGTCTCTTCGCCGTTGCATGCGCGCGCGCGCACACACATATATATATAGAGTACATACATACATACTCTTCAATGAATGCATATTCATTGAGGAATGGATTTGACTTCATTTGAGAGAGAATGAAAATATTCAATCCGATCCAATGCAATTTTGACGTCCACATATACATACGCACACTCCCTCTCTCCTCTTCGACCATACTCTCTCCCTAAAAAGTAAAGCCCAGCTGCTAAATAAACTGTGTTCTCCTCTCTTTAGTTAATCAAGATTTTTGAGAAGAACAATTTGACAGCACAAAATTATATTTTTCATTGTAGGTTTTCATATGGGTTTTGCAAGAATTAGTTAATTTGATGCTAAGGAAGAAGAATAATATTAACTTCATGTTCAGTGATTAACAGACCGAGCTTTCAAATCCTGCTCTGGTAACGCTACTTTTCATTTTGCTGGTTTCCATTTTCCATTTTTTTTTTGGCTACACACGCATATTCAAGCACTTATGTAATTGTGAAGTGTGGAGCCATTGTTGCATCGGAGTTCTGAATAGAGTGTTTTCGAGATTTAGGGCTTGACCGAGTTTTCCTCTTTAATCCATTCTTTTATGTAATCTTTGCTCTTCTAATAATTGTTATTGAATTTCAATTATTTTAGCAATTTCTGTTTAGAAAAAAAATAAAAAATTTTGAGCTAGAATTTATTATTATTATTTATTATTTTGTGGAACATGGTCACCCAAGATTTTATTTGATACGGTGTAATGAGAAATCTGACTTAATCTGGGGTTGTTTTATGCAGGGATTATTGAGAAGGATGGCGAAAGATTAGAACTTGAGAAGAAAAGAATGAAATTTAGGGCAATAGCATTTTAATAATTCTGATGTTTGTTGGGGTCTTTCGAGTTGATTTCTAGCACATTTATATACTGTCTTCAGCGTTCTGTGTAATTTGTAATCTTGTTTTATGTTGTACTCTGAAGGTGGGGAGTTAAGATTAATGTTACTTTTTGCAGTGTAGGGACTGAGTGTTTTGTAGATTAGAGTGTGTTGTTTTCGGGGGGAAAAAAAATGGTGCCTCAAGGGCCTCCCAATCCACATGGTGGATCCCGGCCAATTCCACCATCATTGTTGAGATCAAATTCCAGTTTGTTGGGAGGTCAAGGGGGCGGTATTTCTTCGCAGAATGCGTTCCCCCCTCTGGTATCTCCGCAGAACCAATTTAACATGAACATGATTGGGAATGGGCCCAATGTTTCTTCTTTGCTTCATCAGTCATTTGGTAATGGTGGTCCAAGTTCTGGCTCCCAGCTGGGGCTTATTGACACCGGGACTGAAACCAATCCACTCTCGAGTGTTGGAAATGGGATGGGATTTAATCATTCTTCGCCATCTTGTTTGTCGTCGTCTATCACGATGAATCCAAACTCGTCTGGTCTTCGAAGCCAGCAACAATTGCCAAGTCCTTCCAGCAGTCAGATGTTGATGGACGAGCAACAACTTGATCCTCATAATTTTCAGCATAATCAGCAGCAGTTTTCTGTTCCCAGCAACCCCCAACAAAAACAGCAGCAGCAATTTCAAACAATGAGAGCTGGATCAGGAGGTGTTGGACCCATTAAGCTGGAGCAACAAGTGACGAATGATCAAACATCACAACAGTTGCATGCTTTGCGGAATCTCGGTACTGTCAAATTGGAACCACAACAATTACCAAATACGAGAAACATGGTGACTGTCAAAGTGGAACCACAACATTCAGACGCATCTTTGTTTTTACAGCAGCAGCAGCAGCAGCAGCAGCAGCAACAGCAACAACAGCAGCAGCACCTCCTTCTGTCCAGACAGTCATCTCAGGCGGCTGCAGCTGCACAGATTTTGCATCAACAGAGGCTCATGCAAATCCAGCAACAGCAGCAACTCTTGAAGTCTATGCCTCAACAAAGATCTCCAATGCAAGCACAGTTACAACTACAGAATTGGCCTATAAGGTCTCCTATCAAACCAGTATACGAGCCTGGGATGTGTGCCCGACGGTTGATGCATTATATGTATCAGCAACAACACAGACCTGAAGTAAGATATTTTTTTTATATGAAAACAAGAAAATAAGTTGCGAAAGAGTCTTTAGTCGACATTTTTGTTTGCCTATGATTGACAGCTCTGCTGACTTATTTTTGTAGGATAATAATATTGAGTTCTGGAGAAAATTTGTGGCTGAATATTTTGCTCCCAATGCCAAGAAAAAGTGGTGTGTTTCTATGTATGGAAGTTGCCGCCAAACTACGGGAGTTTTCCCTCAGGTTTGTTGGATAGTAGACAGAATTTTTAACTTCTGCGACTGTCCTGGTCCTGTGTATGCAATTATTAGTACTTACATTTATAGCCCATAGTTTATAACTGTTATGGCTCTCAAAGTCTGCGATTTACCTATTATTGGGTGATACTGGGATCTCTTGTGTAATCATTGTATACGTGTATTCAGGCTGTTTGGCACTGTGAAATATGCAACCGCAAACCCGGTCGTGGATTTGGTATGTTTCCTTGCATTGTAGACCTGATCTTTATTGGTTCTTTGCTAACAGTTGATATGGTGTTCTTTTCCCAATTTATGTTGCTTTCTGACGTCATCATGGATAGACACTTCTTAAGTTTACTGTTCTTTTTAGAATTTCCACTTAGAAGTTTAAAATCAACCCCCCAACCCGACGACAGTGAGAAAACAAAAATGAAATAAGAAAGTATTAAAAGAACAACACACTTCAACGTCTAATATTTTTAATGTCTGTCAGAGGCAACTTTTGAGGTCCTTCCCAGGCTATTCAAAATAAAATATGAAAGTGGTACATTGGAAGAACTACTCTACATTGATATGCCTAAGGAGTATCAGAATTTATCCGGGCAGATTGTTCTGGACTATGCAAAAGCCATTCAGGAGAGCATCTTTGAGCAACTTCGTGTTGTTCGTGATGGACAACTTCGTATAGTATTCTCTCCAGATCTCAAGGTTGGGCTATGTTGTTTTTAGTTGTTTTAGATTCATGGAGCTGCTGTTTACACACTACTATTTCAATACTTTGTCAGATATGCTCCTGGGAGTTCTGTGCTCGGCGTCATGAAGAGCTTATTCCTAGAAGATTGTTGATACCGCAGGTCAGTTATGTAGAACTCGAATTTTAACTTCAAGCGCTACTTCCATTTTAGTATGTGCTTTGAAATTATTATGATCCAATGAGATTGATGACATCACTGTTCTAGAGATTGATGTCTTTGTTCTACATGCGCTCTAATGAGATACAATCAGTGGCAGAGCTGGGAACTTCTCATTGGGGTTTCAAATAAAGTAATTAAAATATTTTGAATTAATACTACAATAATGAGGAGTTGAAAAAAAATAAAAAAATAAAAATCCAAAAACACTAACACCACACCGACTTTTATGGACTAGAATTTCAGCCACATCATGATGAACCTATATTTCTACCATTTAGGGTGTGTTTGAGCCACATTATTTTGGAAGAATGTATTCTGGAATAGTAGATTGAGGGATAATTTATGGTTGAAAAAGAAGGAAAAATTATTGACGTGATGAAAATATTATTTTATTGAAGAATGTGGTTGAAGATGAGTAGAAGAATGAGAATGAAAATTTTAATGTGTACCAAACATGGGCTTAAATTCTTTTTAGCAGATCTAGTAACTTTCGGATTCCGTAAAATAAATTTCAAATAACTTCATCTCATCATCAAAAGAGTTTCAAAACAAATTCTCCTTCAACATTTTAAAAAATAAAAACTACCTTTAATGAGAGTAAGAGTGAACTTTATAAGACAGTTTTAGAAGTGTTTGAAACCGCAATGGAGTTTATATTCAAGTGATCTACTTTTTAGATCAGTACACCAAACGAATTCAGAAAACCACAATTATCGCCCTTTCGATATAAATAAATCATTCAGTGTAAAAATCAAACACCATATCTCGAATTACTAGAAAATCAACATAAACATGCATTTGATACTGGAAACTGTCAAAATTCCACGACAAAACTTTCAAATAATGAGAAATTCAAATGAACATGAAGCTCTTAAATCTTTTATGCCTGACAGGATGCTGGAGGAAAGCCATTGTCTGCCAATGAGATCACATTATGGCAGCATTTATAGTCTTCAGAACATCGGTTCCATTAACTCCTCTTCTCATCGTTGCTCTGATCAATTAAACAGAAAAAATCACTCAATTCTTTTAGTTCCAAAAAGCTTCAGTTTCGTCACAAATTTCTCGAGCGGATTAAAGAAGACATAACAAATTCAACTGAATTTGAGGAACTTTGGGGAGATTTGATCAATAGAAAAAAAAATTAAGAGGAACATTCATTAAACAAGTAAAATTTCATTAGAATCTTATAAAGATAAAAATATTAATAAGATTTATCGAATATTAAAAAGATTAAAGAGTCATTGATATTTAATAGAGAGAGAAAAGAGAAGGTGGCATACCTAAGTTTCTGAAGAGCATCCAGCGTAATGGAGAGCAGCAGGTGCTGGCCAGATGAGCAGCTGGCGACGGCGAGAGGGTTGAGTGTTAAGCACCTAGGTTTCTTTTCTTTGCTACTGTTTGGATTTGGGGAACTCGGGGAGCGATTGAGAGTTGGGGAGAGAGGATGAACTTATGAGAGACTGAGAGTGGAGCTCAGTAAATTTTTAGAAAATATAAAATATATTTCAGCAAACATGGGGGACACGTGTCCGCAGGCCCCTAGCTCCGCCGGTGGATGCAATCCCAAGAGTATAACGTTATTACTGTTTTCTTTACTCTATTCTACATATATCCTTTTCCTGTACCTTCACTGTATTTTGTAGGTGCATCTTTTTACTAAAGTCACTCAATTTTTTCTTTGGGGTTTGGAGAATTTTGGAAGTCTGTATAATTGGTTCCAATTTTTGATCATTATTGGACCACTTCTGCCTTTTGGTTTTCAGCTTTATTATGATGTTGATTTTTGCTATCTTGAAGCAGGGTGATTGTGTTTCCCGTGGCTTACTACCATTTATGTGCTCCTTCTGGTAATCAGAACTCACTTTATTGTACCCTGCAGGTTAGCCAACTTGGAGCTGCTGCCCAAAAATACCAGGCTGCAACTCAGAATGCGTCATCAAATCCTTCTTCTGAGCTACAAAATAACTACAATGTGTGAGTACTGGTGCTTGCATTGTCTTTCTAAAGTTGCACAGAACTTCATAAATGCTAGTGCGATAAATATATATATATTTTTAAAACGAGCAGTCCTGCGATGTTTTGTTAAGAAGCAATACTACCGTCTTTCTGAATGTGAAGTCTTTATACCGACCTTTTCCCTCACATGCAGTCATGCACAAAGACCAAAGAAATATAATGCAGTATGGACATATTAGGAAGATTTGTGTTCTAATATGCACCCGCATATGCATTATGATATGACTTCGAAGGGAAGCGGAAAGTTGCTTCGTTTACCTACACACTGTGTTTCCATATCGACATGGATTGAGTACACGTGCTCTGCATCTCTGGATGCATCTCACTTAGCTAATCTATATGACTTATTCTCTTGCTGTACCTATATGGCTCAGCTAAGTTTTTCTGTGAAAGGTTCTTTGGAGAGTGTCCAGTATTGCCTTGTGTTTAAGGTCACTGGTTTATGCTGGTTATGAACAGTTTTTGAGATGTGCTATGTGCCAAGTATTCTTGATTTTGAGCCAACAAAAGGTTTCTGCAACATTTATTAAATTAAAGAGCTAGGAGGAATAAGACTTGCACCTAGTGATCGCTGCATGCTGTGTCTTCTGGACATTGTACGAAAACATTTTCTTCTTTCTTACTCCCACCATTAATGAGGTCTATCCAACTGGTGTATGCGTAGTTTGTTGCCTGTCAGTGGGTAATAGCAGTGCTAGAACATTGAGTTGAATTTAGCCTATGGAAAAGGGTATTCAGCTTTAAAATAATTTTTATGCAAGGGAATGAAAATATATCATTCCGAAATAATTTTTTTTGGGACCTTTCCTACAGTCCGGCATAATTATAATTTGCGACCTTTTTTTCAGTTTTTCCTGACTGAATTCAAATGTTCAATTGTTTCGACTATTGAAGTCATCACACCTTTTATTTTGCGCAATGAAACTTTAAGCAAGGTTTAGGAGAACTATGTGTGTCTAAGAGAGTATTTGAACAGAACATATTTTGCAGTATTTTGAATGTAATTGCGTTTCAGGGAATTGAAGATCAACGTGTGTTTATCCAGTCGATATATTTATGAAATGTTTCCTGATTAATATCCTGCGATTATCCAGGTTTGTTGCTTCAGCTCGTCAATTGGCCAAGTCTTTGGAAGTCCCATTGGTAAATGATTTGGGATATACAAAGAGATACGTTCGGTGCCTTCAGGTAACAGACATATTCTTTCTATTAGGCAATTCCTGCTTTCAATATTTAAAATCTGTGACTAACTTCTGCAACCATCTGCCCGTCTATCGTATAATTGAAAGAAACATATGAAAATCGTGTATATATCTTTGTACTGCAAATTTCTTTGACTAAAATCAACGTGTTAGTTTCTTCGACTACTATATCTTTACCCGGTTTAGGACTAGAAAATTTCTTCCGACCTTTTCTTAAGCAAAACCTTGGAAACTAAAATGCCAAAATAGGATTAAGAATTTTCGTTAAGTAAAAAATAGTCGCACTCTTATGAATGGAAAATAAGATAATGAAACTAATGATGCATTTTACTGGTTATGGCTTATTCTTCTCATCATTTATTGCGATTTCTTCTACATGATCGTTCTTTTGATTTCTTTCTTTTAACATATGGAAAATAATATTTCCTAGTAAATAATTCAGATATCGGAAGTGGTGAATAGCATGAAAGATTTGATTGATTACAGCCGTGAAACTGGTACTGGTCCTATGGGTAAGCATAAAATCTTCTCTCTCGATTATTTACACACGTTCATTTCATGTCATTTAAGGATGGTTGTCAAACATATGTAGCTTAAATGAGAATGTTGTGGTGGATATGTTCTTAAAGGAGAGCAAAAAAATTGAACATGTCCATGAATAGTACTATTGTCCTCTATAGTAAGTAAGATTATATTTTACAATGGTTTGAAAAAACTATTTCATGCACTGGTTAGTTAGGGTGAATCATAGCGGTGAAAACTGAAGCAAATATGAAATGAGAAGGGGTGGGTGACCCAACATTAGAGGATAATCTCTTGATTGATGGAGCATGCGTCCCTTGATAGAGCCAAATGGGAGAAACAGGTTTTATAGTACAACCTTTGACAGCATGGATGAGGTGCAGTCAGATTTTGAAACTTTTAGCAATAATTCAGAAAAAAACAAAAATGGAGAAAATGTCTCCTCGTAATTGACAATTGTCAAACCAGCAAATGTTACGAAAANGATGAGGTGCAGTCAGATTTTGAAACTTTTAGCAATAATTCAGAAAAAAACAAAAATGGAGAAAATGTCTCCTCGTAATTGACAATTGTCAAACCAGCAAATGTTACGAAAATTGATATTAACAAGAGGTAGTAAAGTTGTGAATAAAGCCGTAGTTATCAAAACCAGACCGGCCAGTCTGACCGGAAAACTGATGAACTGGCTGGTTGACTGGTCCATTTTGCACTACTGCTTTGCATTAGAATCGGGTGAGAAACCCAGGACCGGTTCAGCCAATCTGGCTCACTACCAAATCCCCTTCAAGCAAAATTGAATTGAATTTTGTGGGTCAAAACCTGGTATTCTAGGTGTTAGGTTGCACGGCTTACCAGAATGCCAAAACAAGTTATTTTATTACACTATAAGAGTGTGTTTGACCCACATTATTTTGGAAGAATGTATTCTGAAATAGTAGATTGATGGAGAATGTGTGGTTGAGAAACAAGAAAAAGTTATTGATGTGATGGAAAATATTATTTTATTGAAGAATGTGTGGTTGAAAATAAGTAGAAGAATGAGAATGAGAATGAGAATTTTAATATGTACCAAACAGGGGCTTAATATATCTTCAAGGTAATTAGTTTGAACAATGCCTTTGTTCATGTTTCCTATTTAGTTGCTAACTAGTTAGTTTTTAAAGTCAAAACATTAATTTAATAGTAGATTGTTGGAAAATGTGTGGTTGAAAAAGAAGGAAAAGTTATTGATGTGATGGAAAATATTATTTTATTGAAGAATGTGTGGTTGAAAATAAGTAGAAGAATGAGAATGAGAATGAGAATTTTAATGTGTACCAAACAGGGGCTAAATGTATATAGTATGATTCTGTGACGTAATTTTGCCACAAATATAAAAGAAAACTTGTGAATAAAGCATCCAGGGCAATGGGCCAAACTTTATTTGTCCCATTTCAGCTTGTATGCTTATGTTGTCAAACGCTGATCAAACTTGTCCGAGTTTATGGGAGTTGCATGGCGACGTAGAAGTTCATATTTTGGAATCTAGAAATTCTTTCCTATTTTGGTCTTTTCTTTCTATTTTCTTCATCAACAATTTTTTTATGGTCCTCTAAGTGATAACATATTTCAATTACTAGACGACTATATTGCTTCTGTCAACTGTTTATATCCTTGCATCATATCAATATAAATCACTTGATGCATTTGTGTTTCTTCCCTATTCTTTGTAGTTACTATGAAATTAAATTTTCTTTCAAGATCGTAGCTGTTGGAAGTAAAATAACCAATGTGTAAAATCAGAACCCATCTTTACATTTACTCTGGCTTTAGAGTATTATTCTCCAGTTTATTTACCTCGCTATTTTACATGCGAAAAATCTTTTTTGCATATATTCATGTAAATTTCTGGCC
>CAIGRP010082416.1:0-55028 GCA_903798385.1 Fraxinus cuspidata
AGCCAAACGGACACCAAACCTTCAACATTTTCCATGGAAAATTATACCAATCAAACACAATTAATTACAATTCCCAGTAAAACAATTTCTAGGCAATTCAATTCCCTGGAATTCATTTTCTTTCCACCCATTTTCCACCTTACAATCAAACGGACCCTTAGGGATTATAAACCCCTATTTTAGAAATTTTAAGTGCTTTTAGTATATTTATTCTTTTTGTATAAGTATAGGTGAACTTGTGGGAAAAGAAAGAAAGAGAAATAGGGGGCTGCAGAGTTGTTTGTTCTATCGGTGAGCATCAGCTAAGGAAATGTAGGAGGAGG
This sequence comes from Fraxinus cuspidata, assembly GCA_903798385.1. Classification (NCBI taxonomy): domain Eukaryota; kingdom Viridiplantae; phylum Streptophyta; class Magnoliopsida; order Lamiales; family Oleaceae; genus Fraxinus; species Fraxinus cuspidata. The sequence continues at coordinate 324 of CAIGRP010082416.1, forward strand.
AGAAAGAAATAGAAAAAGGAGAAAGGGAAAATAAAAAAATTTGGAGAGCGTGAGCGCGCGCGTAGGGAAATTGAGCTAAATTAATAATTTGTTGTAATTTGATATTGATAGGTTATTTGGCCCAAAATTTTATATTCCTTTAGTTAATTATATGTTCAAATCATTCGATTAAAATATATTATGGTGTCATTTAGAAACACCAGCATTTATAAACTTTAGAAAGTTTTGCATCTTTTTTTTTTTTCAGAATTTCATTAGGGAATGATTACCAAGAGTACGTATACAAATTTGATTGGAAAGTGAATATTTGTGGTACATGTGATAATTTTTAAAGATATTATAATAAAATTTTAAAAAATTAAATGGGTTAAGATTTTGTAAAAAGCATGAGGAAGAAAGTCACAAGAGAGTAAGAGAAAAGAAAAAAGTTCATTTCAAAGTTCGTAAATTATGAACTCAAGAAATGGTTAATTTATTTAAGCAAAATCGAGTTATAACTCATTAATGTATACAACTTGTAAAATATCAATATTGTGTTGAAAAGTTGATCAAACTTTAAACTTTATAAAATTAGAAAACCCAATTACTTCATTTGTCAAGATCTTCCATGTCAAATTACCAAAAAAATTAATAGTGCGGAACATGCCTTAATTCTTTGGGAATGATTCTTTAATACCAGATTTTGAGTCCGGATCTTGAATCTTGATTATTGGCTTATTTGGTTCTTTAGTTCTTTAGTTCTTGATCTTGATATTTGCTTACTGTTCCATAACCTTGATTGTTTTATTCTTCAATTTAATTAGTCAAATCTTTAGATTCTTAATAGTGTGTTTCTTGATCATCCTTTTCAATATGCTTTCTCTATTAATTAATGTGTTAATAGGATGACACAAAAAATAAAAGTTACATATGAATTATAAACCATATTTATAATTCTTATGTATTTGGTTTATCGTCAAATACAACTCTAATGGATCCGATTTCTACACATATTGGCTCACACTTTATTAAGATACTCTAAATCCAATAATTTAATTCTTTATTAGATCACTTTAATTGGGTTCAACTTTAAAATAGTCTTATACACAATTAATTACATATGTATGCTTACACGACAACTTAATAATCCCAACAATCTCCAACTTTGGGCCACATATGTTACCTTACAAATGTGTACAAACTAATGATATCAAAACTTTTACTATCATAATCAAAAGCATCTCTGAACAATCTCGTCCATTGATTATATCAATATAAGATCAAAGCGGTCTTTGTTACAAATATCATAACTAAACCATCAATGGTCATGTACATCAATACAATCAAATGACATAAATCATGTGTGGATGTGTAGCATGAAAATTACATGTAATGTGATCCAAACATGTCTATTTCCAATTGGTCCTACATTATTCTTTAATGAGATCAACCATAAACTTTAATCATAGTGGAACTGAATTGGATACTTTATTTCTGAAATAAACAGAATATTCATGGATAAAAATGTGTCTAAAATAGATAATATCCAAATACAAACTCCCACTAAAAATCATCAAAAGATGCAACACCTATATGAGTATTATGCTCATGAAAGACTTTGGGTGGTAGCCATTTAGTAAATTGATTCATGATTATGGAGTTTGTCATAATATGCTATATAGAAATCTAACCGTTTTGAATTCTTTCATTGACAATCAGGAACTTAATGTCTATAAACTTTGATATCATTAGGCTTGTGTTTGAATACAAGACTGTTATTATCACGGAATAACTAAAGTGGTCTTTCAAACACATCCAAAATATGCAGACTAGTGACAATATTTTACAATCAAATTCCATGATCAGAAATGATCAGAATCAGAATATCCAATGACTTCCAATTGGTCTGATTTTCATGAATGTGATCATGTAATCCTTAGTTCTCTATAAATACCAAATAACCTAATGGCCGCTTTCCAAATTTCCATCCTAGAGTTAATTAAATATCTGCCTAACATTCTAATAATGAATGCTATATCTGGACGTGTGTATACCTGAGCATATATTAAACTCCCAATTGTTGAAGCATAGGGAATTTCTACACCTCATTTACTTCAATGTCGTTCTTAAGGCATTGATTGAGATTAACTTATCTCCCTTAGCAATAAGGGTATCACCGGTTTGCAATCTTGCATCCAAAATCTCTTAAGTACCTTATCGATATAGCTCTTTTATGATAATTCAAAAATACCCCGAGAACGATTTCGATATATCTGAATCCTTAATACAAAAGGAGCGTCACCGAGATCTTTCATCTCAAAATTTTTGGATAGAAATCTCTTGGTTTCGTGCAATAAGTATATATCACTGTAGACAAGTAGTATGTCATCAACATACAATACCAAGAATATATACTATTATTTGATAAAATTTGTGATATCATTGACGGGAAGCCTGCTTAAATCCATACATGAATTTCTTTAATTTGCAAACCATTTTCTTTGAGTCTCCTAACGCTAAGTTTCCCGGTTGCACCATATATATCGTCTCATCAATGTCACCATTAAGAAACGCAATCTTTAAATATATCTAATGTAGCTCAATGTCAAAATATGTCACGAGTGCTATTATAATCCTGAAAGAGTTTTTCTTTGAAAGAAAGTCTCTTTATAATCGATGCCTTCCCTTTGAGTAAAGCCATTTGCAACAAGACGAACCTTATATCTTTTCACATTACCCTTCGAATTCCTCTTGGTTTTATATATCCATTTGCAACCAATGAGTTTCGCACCTTCAGGTAAAGGGACGAGTTCCCAAATGTCATTGTCTTTCATGGACTTTATTTCCTTATCCATAGCATCAATCCACTTTTGAGAATTATTACTTTTCATTACTTGAAGAGAGTTGATATAATCTTATTCCATCAATCCAATGCCATCCTCATGTTCTTGGAGAAATACTATAAAGTGATCCGAAATTGTATTTCTCATTTCTCTAGTGGATCTCCTTAATGACATTTGTTCTTGAGGTTGTTGAGTTTGTTCTCTAGAAAAATCTTTTGATTGTGTATGGGGAATTTTGTAATAGTGTCTTGATCCGAAATTGCTTCTTGAACAAGATCTGGAGCAAGAATTTATCCCTAAACATGATCATTGTCATTGCAACAGATGAAATATATACATATTCTTCCTCCAAGATAAAATCTTTAACATTATAACCTTATATCCCCCGCAAACTCTACATCATCAAGGAATCGAACATTTCCCGTTTCAAAATTGACATAATAGTGGGATCTTTAAAAAAGTTGTAACCTTTTAACAATTGCTTTACTTGGAACTTTATAGAGAATTTAAACTGCAGTCTTTAGTGCTTTTATCTAGAGAGATTTTGCTGTACTGTGGGACGATTCCAATTCCTCTAGAAATTTAGCAAAACGTACTGGACTTTGTTCTCATGATCCATCATATCTGTCATAGTATTCACCACTATGATAAGATCTGACTTGTTAAATTCTTTTACTGAGTTGATTTTCGACCTCAGTCTTGTATCACTTGAACATGTCTAGCGTTTGGGATTTCTCATAAATAAGATATAGGCAGCCATAGTGAGAAAAATTTGTCTATAAACATAATAAATTACCGTTGACCATTCCAAGAAACCGAAGTGAATGACCTACAGATATCTTAAGACGTCCGAAATCCTATTGGCACTTATTCTCTTTATGTTTGTTTGTTTTTCTTAATATAATTAACATGAAACTTAAGTCTGAAAAAATTAAGGGAATCAAGAATTCCTTTTTGACACAAGATTTTCCATTCTCTTTTGAGAGATGTGACATAATCGCTTGTGCAATAATAAATCAGAATTCTTAATGGTTAATTTATGTTCAATACCACGTGAATTCACATACAATGTTTCATTATAAGAGGCAGCCGATTAAGCAAATATAGGTTATCGTAATCGAATAAAAACTGGTACCTACAATATTTGAATAAAGAAAAAGATCAAATTGATTAATTTCAATTGAACAAGAGTAACCAAATTTGTCTAATATAGAAATAGAAATCAAATTTCGTCCAAAAAAGACAGCACCACAAATGTCTCTTTCAAATCCAAATAATAATCAGTTTTTAATGATAACCTAAAGCCTATATAGCCTCAATCTTAACTGATTTACCATCGCCCCATATAGATGAATCTTTCAGCATCAATGGCTTTGGTAGCTCAAGCAACCCTGCATAGATACACTTATGTAAGTAGTGGTATCGAAATTTATCCATCAAGTGTGTTTTAGGTATTGACGCTAAATTTACCTCAAAATAAATCAAAGCGAGAAATGTACTTTTCTTTACACGTAAGCGTGGTATTTAGTACAGTCTCTTTTTATATATCTCATATTTTTACAAAAGTAACAGCTAAATTTATTTCGCTGTTTATTTTGAACCGAATCGGATGCAACTTTCTTATTCTTTATTCCTTATCTTTAGAGGTACTTGCCAAGTGAGTAGTATCAATTTTATCTTACTTTAGACTTTCTTCTTCTTGCATACAGTATGGAATGAGCTTATTAAGAGTCCACTTTCCCTTTTGATAGTTGTAACTGACCTTAATTAACCGAATTGAACAAGAATAGAAATGAAAACCAAATGCACGAGCAAATCATCAGATAGCTCAAACTTTAGTACATTTAATTTTGAAGTAATATGAGATATCTCCATGATGTACTCCCCGAATATTTTTTATCTTTATACCTTAGTGAAATTAAGTTTGCCAAAAATGTACTAATTTCATCCCTATCGCTCTTTTTAAAGTGTTTTTTTTTTTTCAATTTCAGCAAGAAATTCCTTGTTAGTAGTTACCTTATCAAATATAGTGCCCCCAAATGACTCCGGAATACAACGCTTCATGATCATAAGACTCATGCTATTTGAACAATTCTACTTATCAAAGTCAATTTTCTTATCAACGGAACTTTTATCCGTAAGTGCAGTGAGTTGTTCAATCCTTAACGCAAGGTCTAAGTTCATGCAGTCAAGAACGATCTGAATGTTCTCTTTTCAGTCCTTAAAATTGGTTCCATTTAGCATGAGAAAAGAGTTGATATTGGCAGATATTGCAGAAGTTGATGGATTAACTGAATAGAGAACTTTAACTTTATACTTAATTAACATGTTACAATTAATTAATTCAAATAATGGTAAACTCCATCACAAGAGACTGAGCAGAACATTGATATTTAGCCTTTGGACTGAAATACCAACTAGTAAGTAGTATTCTTTGTGTATTAATCAAATATTGACGATAAACTATGTCAAACAATAAATCTATCTTTTGACCGATTTATTGTTCACATAAAACAAAACCTTATAATTGTCACATATTTATTACCACAAGTGTGTAAATAATTCGGCCAAATATTAACCTTCCTTTGAGCCGATCAATATCCGCATGAATTACATACAGACAACCTTCCTAATATTTCAAATAAATTAATTTAGGCAAGAGAGGTCACTTTGATAACATGTTGCTTCAATTAATTTATTTAGAAAAATTAGTAATGCAAAGAAATATTAAATACCAAAATTTGAATTTGAATTGTTAATCCTTAATTATTTTAAAATATTTAGAAACTTTAGGGGCATATGATTAATAATTCAGAACTTTAGGGATCAAAAATAAATTATTCAGAACTTTAGGGGTCAATAATTAATTATTGGAAACTTTAAGAATCAAAAATTAATTATTCAAAAACTTAGGGATCTGAAAATTAATTATTCAAAACTTTAGGGGCCAATTTAAACCAAATCAGAAACTTTAAGGGCTTTAATTATAAAATTCAGAACTTAAATGGCCTAAATAAATTAATTTTCAAACTTTAGGGACTGAATTATTAAACTCGGAACTTTAAAGGCCCAATTGGATGAATTTTTAATCTTAAGGGACTGAATCACCAAAACTTTAAACTTAAGGAGCTGAAATTTAAATACGTAACCCTAATTAAAATTGCAAACAAGGGCCCAAACACTTCAAATTTTCAGCCCAAACCCCCTCCAAACCCTAAATTTTTTTTCTCTCTTGAAGATCCTGAGGGCGGGTTCGTTGGCACCGCCCCAAGACGCAGCAACGCCTTCGCCGCTAAGCTGTAGCGCAGTGGCATTGCGTTGTGCACAGCACCACATCGCAGTCGTGCTGCGCACATCGGTGCTACAGCAGCACCTAAGGTCCGACCCGGCCTTTCGCACTGCAGCGTCCACCACCGCCACAACCCAATTTTTTTTTTTTATAACCGAATCTTGATTCATATGCCGAAAATAATTTTCAAATTTAACAAAAAATAAATCCAGATTTGCTAAATTCGAAAATCATAAAATTATATAAGAACGAAATTAAAATTTCGATTACAATTATTCAACATGAAGAGGCTCTAATACCACATGTTGAAACTTTTTTATGAAACTTAAAATTTATGAATTCGCCAAGATCTTCATATCAAATCACAAAGAAATTAATTAACGCGGAACATACCTTGATCCATTGATTTGTAACTTGAATAATGATTATCGAATTTTGATCTTTTGTTCTTCAATTTGATTGCATCAAATTCTTCCTCTTGATTCTTGATTGTGAGTTTATGGATCTTCCTCTTCAATATGTTTTTTTTTTTTATCCTTATATTGATGAGATGGTACAAAGAATGAGAAATTCACTTATGAATTAGGAACCATAACCCTATATATAGTTCCATATGTATTCGGGGCATGTCAAATACAAACCCTAATGGATTCGATCTCTACACATATAGTTCGACACACACTTTATTTAGATGCCCAAAGCCCAATTACTTAATTCTTTATTATATCACTTTAATTTTGGACTTAACTTTAATATAGCATTTATACACCGTTAATTTCATATGTAGCCCACATGACAAATTGAATAATTTTCCAACAATACACGCTTATTCAAGTGACTGAGTGAACGTGTTAGATTGCATTTTTTTTTAGGGAAAAAAAAAAAAAAACCCGTCATGTTTACCAGGTTGTCAGGATGGCAATTAACGGTGGAATATACTGAGAAATTGGAATTGTTTCGATGCTTGGAAGCTGTTTCCTGTTGTTGGGACTTTCCTATGTTTATTTTGGGGATTTTAACAATAATATAGACTATGAATTATAAACATCGCCGTTTCTAATGAATACCCCTTTTGCTCATATTTGCTTGCATTCTTTCCAGTTTAGAATTGGTGGGTTGGATGGGACGGTAAAATCTTATCTAGTGTTCTGACGATTCACGAATATTAGAGAAGTTTATGTTTCATCAGCTTTTTGTAGTTGCATTTGCTTTCATCAGACCTCCAAACTCCACGAATGGAACTGCTTCCCGTCTTTGAGCATTGGCTACGTCTGAACTTTTGGATATCTTATACTTAAACCCAAGGCAGTTTAGCATAATTGGACTTAAAATCACCTCGTTTAAGGAATTATATACCTCAAATTCCTACAATTAGTACTCATATAAGAATATGTAATAACATTTTCTAAGTTCGAAATTAAATAAGATATCCTTTCCAATTTATGTTGAAGCAAAATTGGTTGAATTTATATGAATTTGGATTAAGAAAATCTTAGAGAGAAGAACATATGCATCATAAATATGATACAGTTAATGCTTTGACCCTGAGAAAATCTCTCTAATGGCTTACTAAAGAACCTATCCATATAATTATTATCAGAGAAAACATGCAAGGGACTGTCTTTCAAACATTTTTATTATACAATTTTCTTGAAGAGTCACACATCTTAGGTTAATAATTCTTGAAAAACAAATAGGAACTCAATTTGTTCTATTCATCCATGATCTTATTAGTAATTTATGAAACATTGTCAACCTTTCCAGACTAAGATCCACCACTTCTATAGAATGTGTTTACCAGAGAATTTGCTGCTTCATCTTGATTGTATGATGTTGTCCTTGGAGAGTGAACATGATTGTCACAATATCCTCCCAGCGAATATTTCTCAGCCTTCATCTACTTCAGAAATCATGCATTATTGACTTCAGAAGCAAAATCAATTCTAACTCTGACAAGGATGTGTGAATTCAAAACATTACGGCGCAACATGAAATTAGGATCACAGGTACCAGTTACCAACGTCTAAAATTATTAAATAAATAGATACAGTATGCTGTATACTAAGATATTCTACGAATTTGACAACAATTTCTACGTTTATAATACCGACGAGTTATTATTACAAGAACCACAACCAGTATTCAAAGGGCTACATATTCAAATACCTAAGGTGTCTAGTATAACTTGAGCACAGTTTACCCTTCAGCTATTCCAAAATTGCTTTAGAAGGCAAAGCGCATAGAACTCGATCTTCTTCTGTAAGAGAGAGTGGAAGCTAAGCATCTTGATGTTCGACACATAACATCCTCAGAACAATCTGTTGACATCTTGACAAAAGGCCTTATCAGCAAATTTTCTTGAAAAATTGAAGACCAAACTCAAAGTAGGGGGAATATTGGAGACTAATATCGAAACAAACATGGCCCTATTTGTTTACCCGCATATGTTCTGTACATAATATTATATTTCAGATTTGCATTGTACTATATATATTGTATACTGTAGCTTAAAGCAGGCCCGGTTTTGGGCAGAGACAAATGAGGCCGGTGCCCCAGGCTCAATTTAAAAGGGGGCATCAAAATTTCATTTTTACTTTTTCTTTTGTTAATTAAATAGAAAAAATCAGATTTAATGGTCAATTTCTTCCTTCCCGTCTACTCTTCGTGCGTGTGTGCAGAAGAGAAAAACCCGAAATCCACCCATGCCTCAGCTCGCCGAAGTGGCCGCTCCGTCCGCTGCTCTCTCTCTCTCATGTACCCAGCATCACCGGCTGCCCCTGCCATTATGTAATATGATTTCTAAATTTCTATGTATATGTTTAATGTTTCAAAATGAATTCTATATGATTAAATGTTTATAGATGCATTTGAAATTTTTATACGATTCCATCAATCCATTAGCTATAACATAGTAATGAGCTCAGAAGAAGCAAAATTAATTTAGGCATCATTCCTGTAATTAAATGTATTTTCTGATTTAGGGATTTATCCAATACCTAATGGTTGGTGTGATTAATTTTGATTTAGGGATTTATGATTTACGTAATGGTTGCTAACCGATCCTCTCAATCGGGATGAGCTACTTTTAATTTTTTTTAAAATTTATTATTATTATTATTATTAATTATGTAGATTTTTGAGTAAAAATTGGTTCTTGAAGATAAGAAAGTCACCCGTTCTAGTTTGGCTATTTAGGTTTTCTTGGAAGTGGTGAAATGTGATCTTTTGTTATCTCTGGCTGATTTTCTAATACAACTTTGGCTTGATTTAACTGATTTTGGGGTTTAGGAGGGAATGTGACTGGAAGTGAGGAACTATTTGACAAAGATCTTTAGGAGGAGGTTGGATGGAAATTGAGATTTTTGGGGAGGGGTTTGTTCATTCTAGGTTTGTTAAAGATCGGACTTGGTGGTGATAGCTTGAAGGCGGAATCTTGGGATGTTGTGAAATCAAAGAGGAGGAGGAAGAAGAGAAATGGTGATGATGTGGGGGAGACAGAGTGTTGGATTATGTTGGGCTGTTGGGGTATATTGTCAATTATATTTGTTTAAGATGTAAAGTTAATACCTCTATTAGTGACATCAGTGCCCCTCTGTAATCTTTTACTCGTCATCCAAATGCCGAATTCCAAGTTACCATCTTTTATTATTGCTTTCATTCTTCATTCATTGGTTAGTTTGATTTGACAACAATTTTTTTTTTCTTTTTCTTCCCAGAGTTGTATGTTATAGCCAGATTCGCAAGTTGGGGTATTTGATTCAGTTTGAGCCCTTATGTTATTGTGAATCTTGTAGCTGTTTGGATATACAATTTCTAAGGTAGTCTGGTGACAACATTTTGGCACATTAAAGTGGTTGTAACAAAATTAACATTGAAGTAGTGAGCATATAGTTAGAGAGCCAGTATGCTTACTATATTCATCAGTGTTTTTGCATGTTCCCAGAATTGTAAATGTGACAAATTAATTGTTTTACTTTATATTCCTTAAGCAAAAATAAGGCGTATGGTTTGAGATGCAATGATTAAAAATTAAAGCTTGTCTCTGTGAACTTTTTTAGCACGTCGCTTTTATCATGCCATGCAAAATGAGCTTCCTTTTGGTGCTAACAAATTTAGTTCCAATAGCTAATGCTACTTGGCAGGGCGCCCCTGGCCACCAAGGCAATGACTAGGGTCTCCAACTTGAAATGGCCTTAAAAAAATTAAAACTTCAAAACCCAACTAAATATTTCATTCTTTTTTTTATGAGTTGGGTCTCTAAACCTTTAAAAAACAACAACAAAATTGGTCCAAATAAGAGGCCCAAATTACTTGGGTATTTAACTTACATTTTTGTTTAAGAAATAAAATGGATCTATAATTAAACTATTGCCTAGTGTTATATTTAATATTTTATTGTGTTTTTCTATCTACCAATATCTAAAAAAAAAGAAGAATCAATGCATAAAAAAATTTAAAGAAATTTCCCACATAATTTTTTCTAACCATATAAAATATCTTTAAAATTTATAAATTAATTTTTATGAAAGTAAAAAAAACATTATTTATTATAAAATTCCTCATTTCATTTTTCTAATGTTATAAAGAAATTGAATTTGAATCGATCATAATTGGTGTAAAAAAGACTTCTACATTTACTAAAAAAAATATATTTAAGGCTCTTACAATAATATGTTGCCTAAAGCCTCATAAATCTTAGGGCCGGTCTTGCTACTTGGTTTGATTAATTATGTTTTAGGGATTTATGATTTATCTAATGGTTGCTATGAACCTATTATTGAAAAAATTTAATGCATGGGTTAGATTGTATTAGTTAAAATATTCGTATTATTCAGGGCCTAATTTATGAAATTCGCCTCAGGCTCCCAAAATCACAGGACCGGCACTGGCTTAAAGTTAACAAGAATAGGACACAAATTATCTCGTTTTCCTTCTTCTGTGTGTAAACTCTATCAAGATGCAATTGTCAAAGCGGTAATATTTTAACAATTAAGGTATTATGAGCAAACTTGTTCATCTTATATACTTGTAACTATCTTTAGTGTTGGGAAACAAACAACATACCAGAATCGCTCTGATATCGATTGTTGAGAATCCGGTCAAATAATAAAGACGAGAATAATATGAGCAATATCACACAACAACCAGGATTTTTGTGGAAGAAGAGGATAATTTATTATGCTAAAAAATTAAAATTGTCTATACAAAATTTAATTCTCTCAATCCAAATCTAAACAATTCTATCAAGTTTCTAATGTATACAACAATGATCTAATTATTATTTTAAGTTTCTCTAAAGAGTATATACTTTGTGGAGTATTTATAGGAACCAAATTTTGGAGTTATAGATAAAGTAGAACACAAAATTGCAAAAAAAAAAAAAAACACCAAACAGGAGTGAAATTCCTCCTCGAACAGCCAGCGCCAAGAGGCTAGTGCGTTCTGCTTCTTTTTTTCGTTCCTGGCGCCCCGTCTCGGTCCCAATGCGTCTGAAACACTTCCTTATCCATTCCAAAGTCATTTTCCTAATCAAATTCTTAATTCATGATGAAATTTGATCTCTTATCAAATCGGACTTCTAAACTAAAATTATCAAGACTTCCTCCATGAATCAAACTTTCAAATCACAATTTATTGGAAATAAATCTTAGTTTTTGTCATGAAAATGTGCTTCAGTCCCAAACGAGAGTTTAGCACGAACATCAGAATCCTTAGAGCTTTATATACAAAAAGCAGTTGATAGATGTTTGTTAAGAAGAGGAGAGGCCAATAGTTCAATATACTTTATCTGAAGCCGTGAATTCATCACAACTTGGAAAAGTGTGGCACTTTTCAAAAACTTTATTTCTTCCCTTTGATTCAAGAACAAATCTTTCAGCTTCTTGAGCGACAAATTCTTTAATTGTCAAATGAAATCTAAACATGGGACGTTCATAAAATCTCAGTCGATACTTATGACCTCAGACAGATTCCCTAGAAAGAGAAGAATAAACTAAAAAGAATCCAAAGTTCAACTCTCAGTCAATCTCTCACGTAACAAAAATAAAAATAAAATTAACAAGTCCCATTTTCTCATCTTTGTCAATACATCCCAAATTGTAGTGATGCTAGATTTCTTAATTTTCACACAAACTGCACTCCTATTTAATAATTTAATTCAAGATTTTCATTTTCACTAGACACCGTGACTCTCCTAATTGTTCCAAAGCTTCCATTTTCCCATAAAGTCTCCCTTCAAATTTCAGTAAATTTTACACAACAACAATAATCTTGATTTTATAACATCTTAGATAATTAAAAAAAATTCATCAAATTTCAATCATAAAACTCTAAATTCTTCTATAACAAAACCGTATATAACCGTACAAATTACCTCTCGATTTCTCTCTTCAAGTGTTTGGTCGCGGGTGGGGTCGGGTGGGGTTACTTTTAAAAAATATTTTGTATGTAAATACATATTTATTTGTTTTAATTGAGATTTATACTTTTTGAAAAGTTATAGAATTTCATTTATAATTTTTTTGTTGTTTTATTGCTTTCTTTTTATATTTAAAGAGGACAACAAATGCATCATTTATTAATGGATAAAATGGAGGGAATGACAATTTTTTACATAATTGAAAGTTTGGGAACGGAATAAATTTTTAACATTCAGGGAATTTCCTATTGTAAGGCAGTTGATGATACTACGGAGGCTAGATAACATTATTTGTTTATTTATAATTTAGTAAGGGTTAGCTATTTCTTGGTGTTCGGACCCTTATTATCATATGGCATAATATTCGATGGACATCTTTTTCTACGGACCTTGTCTATTTAGGTCCCCCACTGTGTTGTTCTTATGTCCTATGGCTTATGAGATGTCATGTTCGGCCATTTTGCTAAACCGTACTTCAATATTTCTGCCTATGGTAGGTCCTAGCCCTCATAACTAAGATGTGGTTTTTATTTAAAGTTCCAAAAGGGAAAAAAGGGAACATTTTTTTTTTCCGCGTAGTGCTGTGCCTCGTTCCAAGATGTTAAATCAGCGATAAGTTTCAAAGTTTTCACTAGTTATTACAGTCCATAAATTGCCTAAACAAATAAATATGTACATGTTATTGCACAAATTATACACGATGAGATTTAAACTATAGAATATATACATGGAGATTGATCGATCCAAATTGGTTTAAATCTAGCCAGCTTGAAATATAATATCTCCAAACCCTATAATATTATCTTGAACGCCGTTCATAATCTTCCAGCACTTCAGGGTGTCCTGCAACGTAATCCAAGAATGCTTCACCATCTTCGTCACACCATAATTCAGGTGGGAATGGTGATATTTGGCCAATGACAACTGTTGCCACCAGAAACACAGTTGTGGAGAGGAAAAGAGGCAAAAAGTAAGAGAGAATGCTTGTAAACTGAGTCATCAATGTAAAGGAAAACGCCAAGACTAGTGATATAGCTATTGCTGCAATGAAGAGAATTCTGTACTGCAAAAGCGTGGCAAGGATATCCATGGCTGGCCTCTGTCTCCTTGAGTTGGAAACACAAGTTTTTTGAGGTTTTAAACATGAGAAAGTATTGATTACTTATTTGACAAAGATTCTTTTGCTCAGTATGTTTAGCTTCTTTGCATCACCTTGTTCCCTAATCTATTCCTCCCTTGTAATGGAATGGCTTCCTTGACCTCCTCTACATGGTGTCTAGTTTTTATTCGTCGTAAACTAGCTAGACCCAAACACTTGTTTATCAACATGCTTAATGTTACCTGAACCCAGCACGACCCGTGTTGGATCAGGCATACCAGCCATTACAATTTTTTGAAAAAAAAAAAAAATTCATAACTCCAATAATTTAAGAATACAATTTCAAAATTCACAAACTTAAATTTTAAAAAATCAGGTGGTACGTGATTGTGATCTAGTGGTATGTGACTATGTCATGTTCTCGTAAATTGTTGTGACCTATAAATTGTGAGATTGTGACTTAGTATGATGTCTGATTGTGACATAATCTAATTATGACCAAGCATTTACATTCATGTGATGCTTGATTTTTGAAAAAAAAAATTTAATTAATGAAATTAAAATTTTAAAATGGTTTCATGTAATTTTCTCCATTTTTTTTCCTGCCTTACGTGTAATTCTCGAAGTTATTTCACTAATAAGATTTTTTTTTTAAAAAAAAAAAGAAAAATTAAATTTTGAACTACATAAAGACACTTGCTAATGTGCTTTCCCACCTTAATTGGTTCATTGGTTGCTTTAGACCTTGTTAATATTCTCTTTTTAAACTTAGCCTGAAATTTTATGGTGTAGACCTAGTTAATATTCACCACGACTCTCAGGGAATGTATATTTAATGGTCGTCTTCATGGTTTTGAGGTTCGTAATATGGTCGGCAGTGAATGAAATAAAATAGAATATTGGGAAATCAATTCCTTGATTTGTTTATACGGTCTTTGGTCAAGAAAAAAAACTATTCGAACAGTCAAAGATAGACATATTTCATTATATATAAAAAAATATTATAATCATATAGAATCTACCGTTCATTCAGACTTGTAATTCTTTCCTTGCTAATCGTTTTTAGACATTTTGGTTTTACCTTCAAAGAAAATATACCTTTATTTTTGGAAAATTTTCTCAATATTCTCTGCCCTAACGAAAAAGTAGTCAAAACTTTGTCGTCTTTTTTTTAGCTCCTGATCACCACCTATTTGAAAAAAAATTGATAAACTTTAACGTTGATTATTCTTAAAATAGAAAGTTAACATACTCCAATATAAAATACATTCACTTAGAATTAATTAAATTCTAATAAATTCATCGATTCGTGGAAAATAAACTTACTAAACCCATTAGTAATAAAATATCATCTATAATGACAACTAGCTATATATCATGAAGATGCACATACCTTTTTTAAGGGTAAATTGCATACAACGTCCACACCTTTCATTGTTATTGTGGAAAACGTCAATACATATCACTTTTTGACATTTACACCCTTATTTCTACCTTTTATTGTGCAAAATGACATATTTATTTATTTTTTCAATTAAAAATTGTGAAATAACGAATGTACATTTCTCTTTAAATAAAAGAAAAAGAAAAATTAATTGCAACCATACTCCCAAATTTTTTTAAAAGAACAAATGAGCCAAATAAATTATTAAAATGGTAATTAGTACATAATGTCCCCGTTATTGCTAAAAATGTTCATATTTTTCATTTTTTTGGCATTTTCATCCTTAATTACATACTTGTTTGTGCAAACCATCATTTTTATCCAATTTCTATTTTTTTTTATTTCTAATTCTTTAACAACTTATTTAGGTCGTTTGCACTTTTTTTTTAATTTTTTTTAATAATTTATTGGAGACTCGTGTATACTTTTTTTTTTTTTTAAATTGGGACTATGATTGCAATTAATTATTTAATTTTTTTAATTTAAATATGAGGGTATTTTCGTCATTTCATAATTTTTTATTGAGAAATTAGATGAATGGATAGAAATGATGGTTTGCGCAATTAAATGTGTAATTAAGAGTGAAAATGTCAAAAAAAAAAGGTAGTGACATTTTTTGCAATAATAATGAATGATATGGACATTATGTATTAATTACCCTTTTAATAATTTATTTGGGACTCATTTGCGCTTTTCAAAAAAATTGAGACTATGATTACAATTAATTTTTTCTCTTTCCTTTTGATTTATTTAAAGAGAATAGTATATTCGTCACTTCACAATTTTTAATTGAGAAAACGGATGAAAAATGACATTTTACGTAATGAAATGTGAAAATATCAAAAAATGAAAGGTGATGACATTTTCCACAATAACAGTGTAAGGTGAAAACATTATGTGCTAATTACGCTTTTTTAAATTGGTATACTATTAGCGTTACTCTTCGTATCTAACTCCAAATAGTTAGCTGAGTTTGCTATACCTTTCGGATAGTTTTGATTGATGTTCCTAGATGTCATACTTAATGGAGTATTTTGCCAATTTTTTTCTCCAAGTTGTTTTTGACGTCACTGAGCTCCAGCACTCGGAATGGCCTCAAGATTTGATGCTACTGTTGAGAGCTTAGCCAAATTCTTTAATTTGGCTAAATGATATTTGTTTCGATAAAATATCCGACTCCCAAGTAAAAAAACAAGCAAGATCTTAATCATTTCCAGTAAGTGAATAAATAAGTTGCTTATGTGTTTGAGCTACATTATTTTGAAAGAATATATTCTGAAATAGTAGATTGATGGAGAATGTGTGGTTGAAAAAGAAGGAAAAGTTATTGATGTGATGAAAAATATTATTTTATTGAAAAATGTGTGGTTGAAAATAAGTATAAGAATGAGAATGAGAATTTTAATGTATACCAAACAGGATCCAAGAAGTGGGACTTGAGCCAAAATTCTGAATGATAGAACATTGCACTTTGAGAACTCCANGAATTTTAATGTATACCAAACAGGATCCAAGAAGTGGGACTTGAGCCAAAATTCTGAATGATAGAACATTGCACTTTGAGAACTCCACTGTCACAACTCTCAAGCTCACAATCCGAAAATGAGAATTCCACTATCACAACTCTCAGACTCACAATCCGAAAATGAGAATTAAATGTAAAGGTGAAACGATTTGAACAAGAAATGAAAATGAGAACAAATAAAATTGAATACATTACTTCATTATTATTCCTTCCTTCCCACAAAGATAAATTTATTTCTATTTTCACATAGATTAAAAAAATGTAACAACTATAGTTGGAACAATAAATTCTATTTATATATTTTTTAATACACACCTACGTTGAATAATGATTTAAATAAAAGTAGTTCATATTTTTTGATAACAAAACACATTAAATTGGCATATTAGAAAATTAACAAATCAACTTGAATACGTAACAAAAACCCTAACCTAAAATTTACAAGCTAGCGATTGTGTGGATATGAATCTTTGGTTTGTGAATTTAGGCATTTGATTGTGAAATTAGGTATTGGGTTGACAATTTTGGTTTGGGAGAGAATTGGGCCCAAGTAATTTTTTGCTTTTTTCTGCTAAAATTAAATAACAATTAAATTAAAAATAACCTGCAGAAAGTTTGGGGGTCCGATTCCCCTCGCAGGACCTCCTCCCCTCTGCCCCGTGAGAAGGAGGCTTAGTCCCTAACAGACACTCAGTCTCAAACTAAGAACTTGCGAATGTAGTTTTACGAACAAGATTAAATTGTATATTCGTATTTCTTTCTATAATTATCAAAACTTGAATAGCAACGAGGGAGTATAGACACAAGTCACATAACAATGCATAACGTGCCAAAAGACTGCACACATGAGTAAAATATGTATCGTAGAGTGAATATTAGAAAGAAGAAAAAATTGAGTGGCCACAAAAGAACCATAGTAAATGAAATAATCATCATTTATGGATTAATTTCATAACACATTATAATTTGGAGGACCAAATAGAGTTTTAAAATGTTTTCAATTTCATTGATTATTGGTCTAACTAGAATGATGTGATTAGGACTAATGCCCACTTAAATTCTTCACAAGTCATGCGCTTCCACTAGTTTCATCATCTCTCCAAGGCACTTTATAATTAGCTTAAAAAATTTTGGAATGTTATAATCCGATCATCATCAAATAGGGCATGTTTAGAAGTATGTATGAGTTTGTATCAAATTAGTACGATCCAATTTTGATGTGATTTATGCTTAGGCCTAAGCATTTTACTGAATCGTGCTTTTTTTTTATTGTCCACCTAATATAGTTTGAGACATTTAAACACGTTCGATATATTGGTAGAAATGATTGGAGAAACGGACGGCTATCTAGTCTAAATTATCAAATATCTCGAGTATATTTCTTAACCTTACGCAATTCTATCTAGCTAGCACAATATGTCGAAAATGTTTACCTAACCAACATCATGAAAATCTTGGTGCAATGGATAATGGATATAGTCACACATTGATAGATTTCAATGGTGTACAACTAACCTAGATTCCTACCAACATCACCATCAGATGAAACTTGTCCATTATCCTTTGGGTGTAGAAGAGAATAATTAATTTTGCTTTTTAAATTTTGAATATTAAACGGTAATAATATACGATAACTTCAAATTTTACTGTGCATGCCAAAACCTACGACTTACCTACTCAAAAAGATAAGGAACCGGCGTGTATGGTTAACAGCTTGGCTTGAAACCAATAATTCAATGTCACTTTCTAAACATAAACAAGTGGCAGTTCCATTAAGGAATAATACTGCCATTAATCCTAAAAGTTAATCAATTTCTGCATTGAAAATAATCAGTTATTAGAAGGGTTGTTTACTTGGTGTTGGTAGGGATAGAGTCTTCCCTTTGTCGTATCACCAATATATATATATATATATATATATAATTTCCTCTTTTAACACCTTTAAATTGCCATATGGCATATCCCATCAAAACTAGCTAGCTGGAATGCCAAAAATTATTCATTTTCTTGATTTTCATCCATACTTACAAGCAAAGATCTTGGCTTAATCTTTATTTTTTATATACTTTTAAGCCACTTCATTTGAACCCTTTTCAATTTTACTCTCTATGAACATTTCATTGTCTTGGTTTCGCATTCAACCCTATTTTGATTAACTTCAGGAGGGTTTAACGCTTAAGCAATTAATTTACTCCTAAATAAGTGCTTTTCCGATAATGATCATGCAGACACCTCAGGCTCAGAATATAATCATATTTAGGAAGACCATCCAGTTTAAGTTTTAATAAATTAGGCTATGTAAATGAGAAGCTTCAATGAAATAATTTTTTTCCTTTTCTTTTTTTTTTTCACCTACCATTATGACTATTTTCAAGGCTCCACGGAATGGAAGCTGTTTGAGAACGCCAAACTTGGAATCCGATTTCTCGTTTGAGCTTTTTGTAGTCTAATATTGTTTCTAGTTTTTAACGAGAGAAAAATTCTTGTATGGGTTTTTATTTTATGATAAAAAACAATTATATGAATTAATTACCATGTGTATGAAACCTGCAATGGTTATTATTTCAAAATTATGAGAAACGGAAGGCTGGCTAGCCGGCTTGGCCGGCTTCTGATTTGTTCCTTTCAGGGTTGCTTCAAAACAAGGGAAATCCATTCCTCACTTTACGGTCCATTCCTTACAAATATCAAGTATGGACTCTTTCTATGGATCACTACTCATTTTTCTCTTCGACATATACTAAACCTGTAAAACCTTAAACCCTGTCTCTCTAAGTTATTGTTCTTGAGGAATCTAATTGCTTTTCTTTGCAATAAAGAGAGCCCAGAAAATGCATGGCTTGGAGGAAATTGGTGGAGGAGGAGTCTCTCTTTCTCGTCCCGACCCTGTTGTTTTAGAGCTCAACAGATTGCAAAACCAACTCAAAGGTATACGGCACACCACGACTATCTGATCATAACTACTGAACCGCCATAGCATAAACTGTTAGAGAAGAAAATAATTTATTTAAATTTGCTTCAACATGCTGCCTCGTGTGTAGGTATGTTCATTTTTTGTCGAAGTTCTAAACGCGCACAATGATTTACCATGTACTTGATAAAGCTCGAGTTATGACTTGTTGCTCGTCGTTGATGCCTCTGTTTATGAATACCAGTTAAACTTTAGCTTCTTTGCTAGATATCATCAGCTTAGGACTTGGACAGACTCACAGAAGTTAAGGGGATCATATTTAACAATCTGCCTATTATATTGAGGAAGCAAATTAACTTGTTAAATTAAGCAATACAGTCTTTAACCGAACATCTAAAACATAGTTTCATAGCTCTGTGTAAGTCTAGAATTACTAGTAAGAACACCCTGCTATTGATGTAGGTGCCTTGGGGCGTCGTTTGGACCTTAGCTGGTTTTGTAGAGCTAATATCTCGTAAGAGGTTCTTCCTCATTGATCAACTTGAGTTAAGGATGTAATATACTCCACATCAACCTTTTAATCTGGTATAAGGGTTCTAGATGGTTATTTGTCTCTGTTATTGTTACATTTGCCACAATCCTCAACTATATAAATTTTCTATCTTTGGCATATTTTCTCCTGACAAGGAAAGGTGTCGTAGATTTTAGGTTCACTGATGAATATTGAACATCATACTGATTGGTTTTTAATCAAAATCCCACTTGGCTGACGACAAGATTGTTATACTATAACAATTTGCAATCAAAGTAAAAAAGAACGATAAATTTCTAATGCAATTTCAGAGAGGGATCAGGAGTTGGGGAAGGCTCAAAATGAAATCAAAGCACTGAGAGCAACAGAAGTCTTGAAGGACAAGGCTTTGGATGAGGTATTCGAAAAATATTTTTCTCATCGTATTATGAAAATAAAAAACAATATAAAGAATTCAGTTTTAACGCACTAAAATATCGAATATAGTCTTCATGACTTGGTATCTCTTTTCCAGCTTGGAAGTGAGTTAAAAAGTTTGGAAGAGAAGCTCAGAGTTGCAGAAAACCTTCTTGAACAGAAGGTGTGTATATAGTCTCTCTTACGTAACACTATTTATATTTCTTTATCTGAATTGTCTGCAAAGGTACTTATTTTGAGTCTGATTGTTGCAGAATCTTGAAACTACTAAACTTGCAAATGAGAAGAGACAGGCATTGACTGCACAATATGCAGCTGAAGCAACTCTTAGGAGGGTGTATGCAAATCAAAAGGACGATGATTCTATTCCTATTGAGTCAGTTATTGCTCCTCTCGAGGCAGAACTTAAGATGTATAAGAACGAGGTGCGTATACAGATGATAAAAGATAGCTTATGTTCTGTTAATTATAAGATGAACATTGATCAAAAAGAAATCTGCCGATGCTCCTTCAACTCTATTGGTTGTACAAAATACCTAAGATTGGAAGAAAAAGGGAATTAGAATCATAAATCGTGCTGAAAACACACAATAGCACATCTGCATGCTCTTTTTTGTCTGATATCATTGTCTTGGAGCTTTCTAGGTTGCAGCACTGCAGGAAAATAAGAGGGCTCTGGAACGTCTCACCAAGTCAAAAGAAGCAGCACTGCTTGAAGCGGAAAGGATATTGAAGAGTGCTCTAGAAAGGGCACTTGTAGTAGAGGAGGTTCAAAATCAAAACTTTGAACTTAGAAGACAAATTGAAATCTGCCAGGTAAATTTTCGGACTGATTGTATGAGGTTAATCCATGAATTTGTTTTCTAACAAAAATTCATTCGCAGGAGGAGAACAAAATACTTGATAAGACAAATAGGCAAAAGGTTTTAGAGGTTGAAAAGCTTAGCCAAACTATTCAGGAGCTAGAGGAGGCCATTCTTGTTGGTGGAGCAGCAGCCAACACACTTCGTGACTACAAACGACAGATTTCTGAACTAAATGTAGAACTTGTTTGATGTTTACTGAATGTTGATGTCTCTTATAGTTAATAATTTTACCAAAACGCTAGGTAGTTGCAATTAGACATGTAGTAGATATCAACTGATCTTATTTCTGTGCAACTTCACAGGAGGAGAAGAGGACACTAGAAAGAGAACTTGCAAGAATAAAGGTTTCAGCAAACCGAGTAGCAACTGTTGTGGCTAATGAGTGGAAAGACGAGAATGACAAAGTAATGCCAGTCAAGCAATGGCTGGAAGAGAGAAGGATGTTGCAGGTATTCGTCCCGTCTCCCAATCTCAGATGCTTGATCACTTTTCCTCATCTGCACATCTAAAACCAACAATTAACTCTCTTTCAAACAAAAAATCTTAGTATGTTTCCTGTTCTTTTTATTAATTATTAGATCTATATTTATTGTAGGCAGAGATGCAACGGTTAAGAGACAAGCTAGCGATTTCGGAGAGAACGGCCAAGGCTGAAGCACAACTCAAGGTTAAAACTAGTAGCTTTATTTTCTACAGACCTATAAGACCTCTTGTGCTTATTGACTCTTGATTGAATAAATCGAAGATGCTAACAACAATTTGTTACAGGATAAGTTGAATTTGAGGCTGAAGACACTGGAAGAAGGCTTAAAGCATGTGTCGTGTTTCTCAGTCAATCCTAATGCAAATGATGGATCCTCAAAAACAGGAAAGAGCAATCACTTTTTTGGGATCCTAGCGAGTAATACCCAAATGAGAAAAAGATCTACATCACAGCCTAGGGGTTCCACTATGAACAGAAGTTCATCAATGCCAAGAGACGAGAAACAAACTTCGACTGCTAAACGAGAAATGAAGCCAGTTGATGGTATAAATAGGAGAGATCCTTCCGGAGAAAGTTTGCTGAAAAAGAGTTTGTGGGCTTCTCGAAATAAATTCATAGACAGTGAAAAGGAGAATGCAGAGATGAATAAAAATACTACTGTGAATCTTGAGAAGTTTAACAGCACTGAAATTGGAGACTTGGGGAACGCAAATAGTATAGTTGGCAGCAATGGAGAGACGAAGAATGTGGATAGTGCTAACAGCAATAGCAACGACGTAGTATCGGGATTTTTGTATGACAGGCTTCAGAAGGAGGTTATAAATTTGAGGAACTATTGTGAGTTTAAAGAATGCTCTTTGAATGCTAAAGATGAAGAAATCAAGGTAAAGTACCAGCAACTCCACCCACCCCCAGGCACCTGCAGTGTGCTTCTTGCATTCTTAAGCTAGTATATTTGCTTTATTTCCAGATGCTCATGAAGAAGATAGAAACCCTGTCAAAAGCCATACAAATAGAGTCCAAGAAAACAAAGAGAGAAGCTGCAATAAGAGAGACTGATTTAGTATCAGCTAAGGGGGATGACAAGATAAGAAAAACAAACTCCTCAAAAAGGTTCGCATTTCGTCTCTGTCCAGCCGTCCCCGTGTACTTATCCATTGATCCAAATTTGCACGATTATATCCGCTTTGAAAATATTCACTGACTTTTTTATTGTTTCAGGTCCTGAATGCCTCCTGGAGATGCATTTTGCGAGATAAGGTGAAAATGAGCTTGGAAATCAGTAGGTGTATCATACCAGTTCTCATGATTTCTACACCATATATTTTGCACAGAATGTGAGTGATGCAGGTTAGCAGAAATAAGGTTTTCAATTGATTTGTACATGGGATTGTCATACGTTTTAGAGGATGATTTTCAGAGATATTTTCAGCTAAGATTTAAAGGGATGCTATTCAATTCAACTGAAAATGTCTTGTAAATAATTCAATTAATGATAATTTTATGATCCGAGTGGTAACAATGAGCATATGGCAAAGTCAAGAACCTTAAATTTGTTTGGCGACATTAAAAAGGGGAAACAGATATTGCTAGACCTTAACAATTAGTGACTAATTTGAATTCTATAAGCTACTACAATATAAAAGTTGAACACATTCCTTCTTGACATCATCAAAAGAAACTGCAAAATTCTGAAACAAATGCATTTTTATCTTTCAACTTGACCATAAAACACCTGGCCAATCAGTAGCCCTTGAGGGGATCTCTTCATTCAAACATGGTTGACAAAAAAATACAGATAGAATCCTGCGGCATTGGTGAGCAGGGGGAGGTTATTTGATCAGGAGAAAACTCCACCTTTTTCCCTCTTCTCCATAGAATTCTTCGAAGGGCACAATAAAGCCTGGGATTAATAGCATTACTACTGCCACAAACCCAGCATCAGGCACAGGGGAGAGCATTTTCTGATGTTGAGTCTTATGCCGGGAATCAAAAAATATTGCATGGAATGCCTGCTCATATCTATGCTTACAAAATTTATCAACTTTATTTTGTGTTGTGGCAAAGGAAGATCTTTAAGTTCAGATTTTCTGCCCAAAGTTTGACATATTATAGCAGAAATGAACGCCTCTAAAGTCTTTAGTAAGTGGATATGCATCCCGTTTGTTCACGTGTACAGTTACATGGAAAATCAGGGCATGTTCGAATTTAAACTGAAATTAAAAACCTACCCTGCTGTTCAAACAATTATACAACTCTGGAATGGAAGCTAAAGATGGCCGCCATTTCTTACACACGCCTCCAACTTGAAAGGGTTTTAGTGCAATTTGTCTCGATTTGGGTTTTTTTGTACTAATGATCAGCAGCTCCAGCTGCTGCTTAGTCACCACTATTCTTACTCTCTGGCCTTCCTTCACCACTTTTGGTGGTGTTGGTAGGTGGCAATGTAGCGTCAGCTGCGGCAACTCTGGCTTTGCATAAAGGGAAAAAGGTGCCTTGCAAAGCCGAAAATGCCGTGCCTTATTCTCTTCTGCTGTTATCGTGGCCTTGAGTTCCTTTCCTCCTCCATTTTCTCTGATTTTCTTCTGGGATGCTACAAAGTAACCCATTTTGCACTGATGTTGAATTTAGGACATCTACACATATAAGGTTGCTTACACCAACATCACCTCTCAGAAAACAAACGTGCAGAGCTCTTTGCAGTTTGTTTAATATTTGACGTTCTCTATAGTTGACTAAAGATGTTTATAGAATGAATATTTTAGAAAATCATGCAATAACAGAACCGAATTATGCACTTTTTGAGGTTGACTTTACACATATATATGCATTAATCTTTTAAAGGTCAAATGGGTAATGCAATTTTCATTGAACCTTGCACCCAAAGTGCACACGGTATGTCGACTCCTAGCAATCACATTTGTTCTCACCTTAATGTGAACAGGTTGTGAGACATTCTTTTATTGTCTTCTTTTCTTTAAAGATCACCAAGATCTTAATGAGCAATATAATAGAACATTTTCTCTCAACTCGACAACACATTAATGAAGGATTATTGATAGACCTGACAAGAAAATTAGCAACTGAACTGAAATCAAGCATAAAAATTGAAGCTGGGACAAAATTAGTAAAGCAAAAGTGCATTCTGGTTAAAACAATGCCATCATACAAATACAGGCATTCAATAAACTTGTATATAGTCATGAAACAATCTTAGAAGGGCGAGCAAAACAGGACTCAAGAATACGTAAAACTTCATTAAGTAGGATATCGAACAAAAAAACTTTCAGTATAGAAAGCCCAATCCACGAGACCAAATAAAATTTTACTCTATCCTAGACAAAAGCGTAATTGCATAAGGCCAGAGGAGCAAAAAATAGAGGAGATGTCCTGTATGAACAAACAGGCTACGAAATCCTTCTAAGCAGCAACTCCATCCTGGGAACGTCTAGACTCCAACCACGATGTGGCTGCAACCTTTGTTGTCAAAAACCAACCAACCTTATCCGGCGCCTCATGAAATGGAGCATTTAGCTCCTTCAGATGTGATTGAAAAACGCCTGCCAATCCTTTCTCTGAGTATTTATGTTTCCCATGCCCTGTGTTGATCCCAAGCAATGATGGAAGTTCCTCCCCATTTTCGAGTGCTCTCGACAAGTCATTCATCCAGATGTGTAGTGCAGTTAAAGCCGCCCCTAGAGAGAGGCTCTTCAAGTGCAAAGACCACTGGGTTGGAGTTCTAGACTGTATATCATTATATATTCCGCGTGTGAGCCCAAGGTCCAACAACTGACAAGCTCTCTCCAGTTGATTAAGGTTTACACAGAGATCAATTAAACAATTGCAGTAGGCCTTTCTTACATCATTACCAATATAATCAATGAGTTCACCAGCTTCCTTCTTAAAGATTTCTCCTTCAAGATTATCTCCATCGGCAATGAGTTTGACCACATGACCAAGCTTCGGGTTAGCCCTCTCAATGCAACCCATCAACTTAGCAAGTTCTTCTTTAGGTGCTTGAGTCATTACATTAAGAAGACAACCGCAGAACCGCTCATCTGGAGTTATACATAGCTCTAGTAGCCGATTAAATGTCCTTACAACATCATCTATTCGGCCAGCTTTCCCATAACACTGGATAAGTGAGGTTGAGACAAAGATATTAGGTTCAAACCCAGCTTCCACCATTTCATTCACGGTAGCCTCTGCCTCTTCAACATTCCCACTGCAGGAATAAATTGTAATCAAAGAAGCAAATGTCCAACTGTCTGGCATGCAGGACTGCGAACTCTTCATATCCTCAAAAATCTCAACAGCTTCATCAGTATATCCTACATCAGCACACATTGACAAAAGAGTATTATATAAAACAACAGTCAACTCCATGCCCTTCTCCTTCATCTCCCTGTACACATTAAGTGCGTCATCACCATACCTAGCCCTGCAATACGCCCTAATCAACGCGGCATAAGTACCCCAACTTGGATTAATCATATTGTTCACCATCTCCTTGTAGATATTCTTCGCCTTCCACGGCCTCTTTGCTCTTCCCATACCATCCAATAAACTGTTATACAGACCCAAATTAGGCTTAACTCCCAGTGCCTTCATTTCCTCGTACACATTCAAGCACCCATCAAAATTCCCAGATGCTCCATAAATTTTAACCAGGGTTGAGAAGGTGACAACGTCAACACGCCATTTCTCGGTCCTTGCACGATCATACAAACTCATGGCCATATCCACATTCCCCGCCTTCCCATATGCGTCAATCATCACCGAGTAAGTCACCTCATCCGGCTCACACCCAAAAGTTGACATTTTTTCGAACAATTCAACAGCCTTTTCAGGCAAAGAACACACCCTAGCACAGCTAATTATGGTCGAGAAAGTAACATTGTCAGGTTTAACTCCTCTTTCAAGCATTTGATTAAACAAATTTTCTGCCCCATCAAAATCCCTACATTTCCTAAAAACTTTCAAAGTTACGTTATACAAAACAACTTCTTTATTCAATTTCAACATTTCTTGAAAATACTTAAGCACCAATGGAGCAGTTTCCGGGTTCGACATGTTGTTCAATACGATCACAGCATCTTGTTCCACAAGTTTAGTCCCAAAGCTTTCCAATACATTCACTATATCTTCTTTTAAGGGTGTACAAGAATCCAAAGATTCCGAAATTTTCACTAAAGAAGAATACCTGAAATCATACGACTTCTGCCTTAATTTTGAGGCTCTGGGGCTCTTGGGGTTGACCCATATGTAGGATTTTGACGAAGAATTGGTCTTTTCATCTGGATTGGGTGAATCTTCTGAAATTGCGGTGTGATCTCGTTCTTGTAAAGAGACGTTGGCGATATGGAAAGGAGGCTTCCAGGGATGACGTTTGAGGCGAAAATTGAGGGGTTTTTTGGGTCTGAGACTGAGTAGAAGGAGGTGAGGACGAGACAGTGAGTTGCAGAAGTTATTGGGGTCATGAGAAAGTGAAGTAAATTGTGAAGCACTGAGATTGTACGCCATTGTTGCTCTTTTTCAGTCACTCTGTCGTTTTTCTGTGCGTGTTTTCCCTGGGTTTTGCAGGTGGCTGAGGACTGACGGGGCTACGAGAGGAGGGCGGGGGCCTTATCTTGTCGAATGTTCAGATAATCCTGTAGGTAATTATATAACCACTGTAAATTTTAGTAACTGCAGCAAGTCACAGTGCCAAACCATAATTAAAATATATTTTTAGTAAATACAACCAAATGAATTTATAATTATACTTCTAAGTCAATACAAACAAAAAATTCAAAAAAACATAATACAATATTGTGATGTACTTATCACCAATATTAATCCTCATCTTCTCAACCTTTTCCCTCATTATTTCACATCCATTAAAAATAGTAGATCGGTGAAGAACACGATGCCATAATAAACAGAATGTTTGTCACAAATAATTAATACGTTTGAAAGGATCCTTTGAAGTTGTCAGTAATTTGTTTGTGTTGCCATTTTTATTGAAATATGAATTTTTAATATATTTGCAATTTTGTTTTTTAATCTTGGAAGTTTATTTTGAAAACTCTTAAGTGGAAATTAAGAAATGTTGTCGATAACAACCTTATAATTTCATGTATAAAAAGGTTCTAATAACGAATTGGGTTTTATTTTCGCAAACGGATTTAGGACTTAACTCATAGAGTTTAATCTCAAAAGCTAGAGTAATAAAACGATATTCAACCAAGATTAAATACAAGATCAAAATTCCAACTAATGGGATATCGCTTTTACAGTATTTTGGTTGCCCCACCATGACCTATTTTGATTGCCTAGAACATCACAATACTGTTTCGATTGTTTTAAATTTATAATAAATATAACAAAAGATCATATTCTAAATTTTCAAACTTGACAAATAAATTGAAAAAATCACCTATAAATCGTGGTCAAATAAAGTAAAAATTCATTTACCGTGAGGAAAAGAAAATTATCTTGCCGCCGTGAAAGAAGGCAAAAGTCACAAGAAAGCTGACAATGAGATGTTGAGGAAAAAAGAAAGAAATAAATTAGATTTTATATCTGTGATATAACAATAATTTATTTAATTAAAAAGTATATTAAAACTCTGATTATGTAATTTTCTTAAGGCTATTTAAGTAAATAAAAAAATGGTGGTACACCTAATAAATTTTGTAGTGATAATATAATTATCCAATCCTGTAATATATTAAATCATTTTTTGGACAATTTTAACCCTATTATAATTCAATTATTTCAATGAATTCTCTTAGTTTTTGTTTTTCAATATATAATAAATACTACAAAATTATTGTCATGTATGAATTTCGTGTCATTAATTCTCAATTAATCAACTTCACAATAATTTAGACTCAATGAATAATGACTTGATGAATATTGATTTACATGAATTTAGGGTTATTATAAATAAATTTATTTTTATTCATGTATCTAAAAATTTTAATGAGTCTTTAAATTCATATATTAACAATTAATTTTTATGTACCAAATGTAGTAAAAAAAATAAGTTGCTTATTTGTAGTATTTCTTCATCAAAAAAAAAAATTTGAATCATAAAAGTTGAGTTTTGATAGTACAATTTTTTTCTCTTAAATTTCTATCCTAAATTTTATTTTTTTTAGTTCGTTTAAGACTGTCAAATCTCCTCAACAAATTGATATCAAATATATTATTTTTATAGCTCTTATAAAGTATTTTAGAATAACTTGCAATACACATTCAACTTTGACTAGCAGTGAAAAATGATTCTTTTAAATTTTTGTCAGTCCCCAATCTATAATCAAGTTACAGGTTAGTCCTCAATCCACAGCAATGAAGAAGTTTATCCCCAACCTTTCACTTTCCTTGCACCATAATTTCCTCCGCGAACATGTTCCACAAATTTATTGTTAGAAAGACAAAATTTAGTAGAAAGGATGGCCACTTTAGATATAACTTGCACATAATATCATTTATATTCGATCATTCGAATTTGCAAAATTTTCTAAAAAAATTATAATTGGCTTATAAGATGAAATAGTAGTAGGTCCCACAAAATGTGTAAATATTAATGAGTAGTGGTTATGAATATGTAATTAAAATTAATGTTTAACTCTCTAGAATTCTTTAAAAGTCTAAACTAAGCCAACATTTGGTAGGAATTACAATTTGAGATTTTAATTCAAGAGTCAACAATTAATTTCAATCACATATTTCATAGGTCCCATAACTTTTTAATCATACATTTCATCAACTTCTATCAAAATCTACTAATTTTTTTTTATTTATTCCCACCAAACATGGACTAAATACATCTCCATTTGGCAAATTTATAAATAATTTATAAAGAGGAATATCATTTATGCTTGATCATTTGAATTGAATCTGACTTTGATTGAATACATAGCCATTAATAAATTTGTATCCAGATGGAGGCTTAATCTATTGTGATTTTTCTATGTAGCAAGTCAATGCACCTATTTAGTGTTGGTTTAGTAGCTGTAGTTGATTTTAGGGAAGGACTAGTCGTAGTGGGAATGGTAGGAATAACGCTAATTGGGTATAGTGGGAAAATGAATAATTCAGAAATCAACAGAATTTATGGATCTTGCATATTGTAGAATATGTTAAAGTAGTGGTGACCTTGTGGAAGTGATTGTGCTTTGGATCTGGCCTAGCAAGTTGTGGCTTGCGAGCTTGGCTTGGGATTGAGGATAATGGTAGCAGTGATAGTTGACGAGTAGTGGAGGTGGGGCATGTTGGTGAAGATTTGATTGCGAGAGATATAGGGTGGTGTGTTTGAAGAAGATAGGTTGGTTTTTTTTATTTTTCTTTTATGTTACTTTTGTTTATTATTTATTTAGTTAAGTATTCTTTGCATATTTATGACCTTTTGAAGGGCGGCTGAGCATGGACAAGTCATTCGCTTAAACTTTATTTACCTATCATTTGGATATATTTCATCCAAAAAGACTTGTTTTCTTACGTTCATAAAGGGTCGAGACGAGAATGCTATTGATGACCATTTGGATATATTTCTTCGCAACAATTGCTTGCTTTGGGGTTCTCCGTTTGTGGAGGATGGTTGTGCACATATTTTGAAAAGTTAGGGACTAAATTGCCATTTTATATAGGTTAAGAATTAACTTGAAATTTGATGAAAATGTTGGGGACCAATGTTCAATTTTTTCCAATTTCCTTTTCATAAATAAAATTTGTTTTTGTTCCGCTATATTTTAAATCCACCATAATTAAAATACATTTTTAATGAATACACAACATCAGTTTGACTAATATAACCTAACCCAACAGTACACAATATTAATCCTAACAAATGTTGGATATCCAAACCCGCCAGCGCCACCACAATATGCCAAACCACCTTTTATTATTACACATTGCATCTTTTTCTTAACTACAAATACCATTTTCACAATGTGCCCACAAAGAGGAAAAACCGTAGAACCGAAGCTGATAACGATGGTGGTGCTACCATTTTCACAAGCCACTACCACAGCTATCTATCGTCACCGCCACCGTCACCATCATTGTCACCACTGTAGAGTATTTTCGGCCACCGCCTCAGAAAATACTTCATTTTCCATGGAATCCAAAGTCTTCCTCACACCCTCAACAAAATATGCTATTTAATGAAAGGTTGATGTAAAAAATGCAAAAAAAATAAACATGCCTCAATAAATTAAAATTTATAATACAATTTAAAAACTGTGGTGACAATATCACCTTAGTCCTTAGATAATTCATCTGTAATTTGAAGTTTAAATTACTGTATGTATTCAAGATTATTCGTTATCCTTTCACATAGCCTTATAAATTACCAATTAAATTATATCAACAATTATCACAAAATGGAATCATGGACATGTAAAATTGAAATATAAACTTGGAAAACTTATTTTAAATACATATTGAAATGAACTAAACATGGTAAAATTTTAGGGTGCATCTGGTTTACTATTTATAATTTTTTTTTTCCAATTTTGCAAAACAGCGAAAATAAGTTTGATTTGGTATTTTGAAAATAATTTTTGAAAACAAGGTAAATTTATAACATAAAATTCAAAACACATTTTTTGAAGTTTTGAGTATTTCCAATAAAAATTCTGAAAATACATAAAATATGGAAAACAGAGTTTAAATCAAATTTTATTTAAATAAAATTTTTAAAAATAAAAATAAAATATTCTAATAAATAAAATAAAATAATTCTAAAAAATGATAAATTCTAAAAAAGGAAAAATAGTTCAAGCTCTTAATCATTATTAGCGTCAAAATATTTAAAATATATATCCAAAGGTGCTTTTTAATTTTTCATTTTGAAAATTAATTTTTTAAAATGATAAATCAAATATATTTTTAAGAATCTTAAAACGATCACTTAAAATAAAAAATAAAAAATAAAAACTTGGCTTTTCATTTTTGGTCATGGTCGTCGATAATATCATTGTTGTTGTGGTTATGATCATTTTACTCACCTGTCACGCTTGTCAAAACCGTTACTATCATCCACCATTAGCCTTCATCAGTAGGGCCAAACTTTTCACTAAAAGATTAGGAATAAAATAAAGAAAAAATGTTTCATTAAAAATTGTGTTAGGCATACGAGTTAAATGCAGTGCAAAAATGCTTTTCACATACAACTCGGACGGTGCAACACTCCTTCATCTATCATTTCAGTTAGGTCTGATTTCGGAGTTGCAGCGTGAAGGTCATCTGAGAATGAGGTTTCGCGACAAGAGTATCGCCCTCTTCTAGCGAAATTATATTTGAATCATTCTTTCAATTTCGTGCAATGTGATCAATCAACTTCGATTTAATTGTAAATTTCATCATTCTATCCACTACATTTAACAAACATAATATGGTGATCCAGACGTTAAAACTAATGAAAGTTGATTGATTGGATTACATTAAATTGAAGACGAGTGAGTGACATGAATCCAATGTTCTCAAAGTTGGATGCCCCGCATAGCATTTAATCCACATACATAGCACATGTTTGGCCCCCATTATTTTACATGATAATGAGAGAAATATTAATTTTTTGAAGAATGTGTGGTTAAAAAAGAAGAAAAAAAATTAGAATTTAATGTATAATATTATTTTATTGTAGAATGTGTAATTGATAAGAAGGGATAATTTAATTTGGGAATAATTGGGGGCAAAAGGCGGCACAGTATCAAGATACCTATGTAATCCCAACAATCGATCACCTTCTGGGTTTTATTTTTATGTACCTTTGAATCTCTATTATTACAGTACGGGACAATACCTCGAACAGGTTGAAATTTTGATGGCAACCCAATTACGGTAAAGAAAAGAAAAAAAAAATCACAGAATTACTTATTACATGATCTTGCATGCTGAGGGATTTTCTTCAATCTAACAAACAGTTCTCAGGTGGCAACCCCTCCCACAGCCACAGCCACACCCATAGCCATAACCATAACAACCGCAGTAACACGGCGGCGGAGCTGGGTACCCACGGTAGCATGGGCCTCCACCATGACCTTCAGAACATGGTCCACAGCAAGTCCTTGCCGGAGGTCCTTGTATTATGACAAGTTCAAGCCCCTTCCCGGGGTCCGGTGATGATGGTGGAGGCTCTTTTATTTCAATACTCACGATAACTTTTCCACCTTTGCAGCACAATATGGCACGAAATTTTTCTGGGCTACAGCACACTACATTGATTGTGACTGTATTTTGCTTGACATCGTAAATCTGCCCTCTAATTTCTTTTGTCCCAAAAAGTTTTACATCAAAGAATATAAGTCAGTTCTTATCACGCGCGTGCGCACACCAAGAAAATATGTATTTTCTTTTTCATTCATAAGCAAAAAGGAGCACGGAATATGGATGGATTTAAAGACTTACGAGGGAATTTGCAAAGAATTTTTTCGATTTTCTTGTAGCAGGAAGGACATTGGAGATCAACCTTTAGTACCATTACCGTAACCTGTTACATGTGACAAACTTGATAAAGATACTAGGTATGGAAGACAAGGCCAAGCAGTGACATCAAAATCAATTATGATAGAACTTGTGATATTTTCATACCTTCTCAGCCATTAGTAGATGGGATATTCAGAAAAACCTGTTCACTCTGTCGATGTTTAAAGATGAGATAAATTTATGGGGGGTGAGAGAGAGAAATTATGGTACCATGTTGATAGAACAAGAATGTAAGAACTTTGTATAAAATGTGTGCGTCTCAAGTTGCATTATTTAAAAATCTTTAAAGTACGAATTCGTATTTAATTAAAAGGTACGAAAAAAAAACGTACAATTTCAAATTAAAATTTAAGGTCTTTAGGTGCTCTTATATCTCAATGAATTATTTCATCTTAAAAGTGTTATATTTATTTAAATTTATCTTGAAAAAAGAGCACGACTAATAGAAGTCAAGCCTCATGAAATCATCAGGAATATTTTTCTCCACAGAATGGTGCTTTCTTTTTCTTTTTGCAAAATAGGATAGATATTTCGAGGGAGTGTAGGATCAAGACTCGAGAGTCTTTGTTTATGCGCTGGCTTTGATAGGGACAACTCACCTTCCAATAAGCCTCCTAATTAGGTTAGGTCAATTTAACGTTATGGGTCATGCACCCCAAGTGACACATTTCAAGAAGTTTAGGGGCGTCAATCTTTAACTCGTAATCGAGAATTCGGCAAGTGATCAGTTGAGTTTCTTGAACAACACATTTTCACATATCGAGAACTACGATCACTTTCCGATATCAGTGAGTTTTACGCTGCCGTGCCTGTGTCTAATCGAGTGAAAAGAAAGTGATTCATTCAATCGATTAATAAGCCTTTCTTATTCTTGTTCTCCTCACGTGTGCTGCTAAATAGGCATCAAATATACGGTCACGATGGCCATAAAGACTGGCAGCCAATTGCTACTCCCTTGTCTGGGCCTAGCTGAAGCCTTAACAAGATTAGAGTCGAAGATGGGAAGCAATGCTAGTTGTACAAAATTGTTTGACAAAGTGAGTGCGGCAAGTCCAGATCTTGCCAAACTCATTTTGTAACCGAATTTTGCCAAACATTTTTGTACAGGATTATTACAGCAGCGGTACCAAACCTTTCACCTTTTTGTAGACTTTGCCCAAACCTTTCATTTGTGCCACCGGAGGTACCAGACCTTTCAGAAATTACCACATGGAGTCCAAATGGATGATTTTTGTTAATTTAACCGTTAGTTGATTATAATAGTTAACTTTTACCAATTTTTAAAAATGGTAAAATAGTAACTTTACAATTATAATATAAATAACAACAAAACTATATTTAAAAAAAAAAGGATAAAAGGATCTCTCTCCTTCTTCTCTCCTTGGCCCTTCCTGTTCACACCCCATCCCAAACGTCGGCACCACCAACCGCCTTCACGCCAACGTTACTGCCATCTCCTCCACCTCCTCCATTTTTACCTTATTCTGATTTCTATGAAGTGTGGGAATCTCACCAGGTTGAAGCTTCGTTTCGCAGTTTCAAGGCCAGAGGCATGAATACGTTGCTCAATAATTGCGAATTTCTTGAAGAATTATTGGTGAAGTGATTGTCTGGTGTCAGTGATGGTGTTGGGGTTGAGCCAAACGCCTCCACTTCCCTGGTTCTAAAGTTTACATTATCCACTGAAGAGATGAATTAGGGCTTTGAAGATTATGTAGAGTAGAGCTTTGTCAAACCCAACGATTGAAGTCTTGTGGAATTCCACAGTAACATAGGCGTACGAGGAAAGATCTTTGGGGGTTTGAAGGTAAAGAATGTGGTGAGTGGGGAGGTTACCAATTTGAACATTTCTGGGTTGTTTTTTGCGATTGGACATGAGCCGACAATCAAGTTTATGGACAAGCGGCTGGAGGTGGATTCTGATGGGTATGTGATCGCGAAGCCTGTCACCGGTTTGGTTGGGTGATGGGAATGAAGGTGACGGTGAACGGTGAGATTCCAATAAAAACTTCCGACGATTTTTGATTTTATCAACAAGTAGTGAAGTGGTTTTTGGTTTGGGTGGGGTGGGGTGGGGTGGGGTGGGGTGGGGTGGGGTGGGGGTTTTTTAATTCATTTATTTTAATTT
The DNA here is from genome assembly GCA_903798385.1 of Fraxinus cuspidata. Taxonomy (NCBI): domain Eukaryota; kingdom Viridiplantae; phylum Streptophyta; class Magnoliopsida; order Lamiales; family Oleaceae; genus Fraxinus; species Fraxinus cuspidata. Next base: position 35,737 of record CAIGRP010082416.1, read on the forward strand.
TTTTATATGAAAAATGTACGATTGCCCATTTCCCTTTGGAAAAATAGTCAACAATTGGTTAGACTTTTGATATTTGGTCAACTAATAGTCAAACTAATGGTTTCTGTTAATTTGGACTAGAGCTGCGATTTTTCTAAAGGTTTGGTACCTCTGGTAGTACAAATGAAAGCTTTGAGTAAAATCTGCAAAAAGGTGAAAGGTTTGGTACCGTAGCTACAATTTTCCCTTTTTGTACAACTAGCATTGCTCGACTAGGCTGTTGACCTAAGTTTGTAGGTTTAAGCCTATTAATCTCATTGAAGGAACCTAGTTATTGGAAATAACATGGACTAAGTATTTTCAAAATCTCAATTTATAATTAAGCGATAGTAGTTTTTCTTCAAAAATAAGTTATGCCCATGTTTGATACACATTCTTTCAAAATACATTATTTCAAAATTAATTTTCAATCACATCAATAATTTTTCCTTACTTTTTTAACCACATATTTCTCATCATATCATTATTTAAAATACATTTTTTCCTCAATGATATCCATCAAACACACCCATAATTAATTTTTAATATTAATAATAATATTATAAAAATTATTTTACATATCCACTCCATTACCATCTATCCTCACAAACTCTAATTATTCTCAATCTCCTATTTCTCTCTCTAATAAGCCGACTCTTCTTTCTTTCTATCTTTTCTCGTCGTCTCTTCTCTCACCATCTCTCTATTCTCTCGCCTGCGACTTCACGACACACTCACAAACCCATTAACATTAATGTAGCATCAGGCAACCAAGCACGCGGCATCGGTAACGTATCATGCCGCGCGATGTGTGGTGCAAGGTTGCTGAGTGCCGCCTCGCCTCGTCTCGTCTCGCGCTATAGCGTCGTGCAGCAAAGGTGCTGCACTTGACATCGTCATGTTGCAGTGCCTGTGTACGCAACACGACACATCGCCTCTGTTTCTTTTATTTTCTAATGGATGTGCTATTGCTAATGTGGTGTTTGGGTGGTGGTGGTTGTAATGTTGGTTGCAATAATGAGGTGGTTGTAATGTTGGCGATGCTAGTGAGGTGGTGGTGGTTGTGCGCGAGATAGCGTGGGTGGGGTATTTGTGATCAATTATTTGGTTTTTTATGATCAATAAATAATATGTGGACTATAACTTGTAATCAATAAATAATATGTAACCTAAAAATTTGAGTCGTGGCTTATAAAATTTGTAATTTGTAACTAAGAAACAAATTGTGACATATAAATTTTTTGATTTGTAACTGATAAATAAATTGTGACCTATAAAATTTTGATTTTTGACTAATTTAACCATTTATGCCGATTTGTTGAATGTTTAAAAATTTAATAAAATTTTCACCTATCAGCCTATCGACTAAAAAAGGATGCTCATTTAAATAATGGCCCACCCTTTTATACAGTGACTATTCACTAAAATTTATTTTGCATTAAAATTACTGCAGGTGTACGGTTCATTAACAAGTAATAAAGTGATTTTAAGTTCAAGTATAGTCCAACAGAGATTGATTAGTTCAATTGTAAATATCCGTGACCTTAATCGAAGAAGAGTAATACGATCTATTTATAACTAAATTATATTTGAATTAACTTACTTATACAATTGTGAGTGAATTAACTAAATTAAGTGCAAATTATGTTGAATGAAAGTTAATATGTTTTAATGAATGAAAAACATGCTAAGATTCTGAATTTTCATACATAATCAATTTTAACTCTAATTTTACACGTTGACAACAAGATTGAATTTGACGAATTAATGTCCCTATTTTATTTAATAATCTCTATCGAGTAATGTTAAGCCTATTTTTATATATGACCCAACTATATTTCTATGATGGATGCGAACATATAAAAGTGCATGAATTTTTATAAACACTTAACGGTTCATATAAAGTATAGCAGTATATTTTTATCCCCTATCGGACCTGATGACAATTTATATATGTCGAACCTATTTTCTTTCTTTCGAATAGATTAAATAAGTCACTATATTCACACAACTACCATGCACAATAATGTAGAGAAAATAAAATCATATAAATTATTCACTATTGAAAAAACATATAAAATTAAAGATTAAAAACTCATATCACATTATTCATCGTTCTACTAGTATATAGAAAACTAACCTAACATGTTATGAAGAAGAAAACGAAAGGAATATTGAAGAATCGACGTCACCCAAATAATTCTTGAATTCGATCTTCGTGTTCTTGTCTTCTTCTATACTTCAAATGCTCTTCAAAATATGTTGTAATGAATGATCTTTACTTCTGGACGGTCCTAGGTCTTTAAAAGATATCCAAAGATTTATTTTCATAAGAGTTGGAATCAAATTAGAAAATCAGAAATTAAACCCGATTTAGCTTGGGCGGGCGCCCAGTAAAAAATTGGACGGCCGTCCAGGCATAAAAATTGACTCCTATTATTGGAGTTTAGGGTCAAGCGGCGGCCCGACCAATATAATGGGTGGTTACCCAATTATAAAAATTTCGCGAATTTTCCTTTCAGCCATTTTCTTCATTCTTTCATTCATTTTGGTCCTCCACATCAAGTTATTTCAATTTTAGTGCTTCAACTTTTAGTCAAATGCATATTAGTCCCCCAAACATTCATCCATCGGTCAATTGATCATTCTTTCTTTTCCAATTGCTTAGAAACGGGTCCAAAAACTGAAATAAAACAAAATAAACCTAAATTAAGTAAAATTTAATACTAAAAATACAAAAACTTAGTAATGTGGCTCCAAATAAGTGCACAAAAATGCACTTATTAGTGACTTTCCAATAGCATTCTTGTTTGCATTCGATGTAGGATAAGCATTTATAGGGTGACTTTTAGTGGCTTTCTACTATGATTTCGACGTGGGAGAAGTCAGCACACGTCTTTGGCTTTGGCTGTAGCCTGTAGAGAAATCTCATTCCAAATTTTTTATTTTTTGTAATCATTAATTTCGTTCTTCTCTAATTAGTAATTACAACTCTATTCCCTCGTGATTTTTTATAAATTTATTTTATTGAGTAATTAATTATTGTTCTATCTTGTTTTAAGTAATAAAATTAGAAAGCTCTTCAAATATTTCAATTAAAAATATTATACTATTGCTTTCTGTTTGAAAATACATTTGTTTATCTTTTTTTTTTTAGCTCCCGGTTCCACCTTTTAACCGTTGATCCTTTCATTTTTTGAGTCAATGTCTGATTTGGGTTTTAAAACATTGTTGTATCTAGACCAAACACACTTGTCTAGCCCAACAAAGCAACATAAAAGAAATAATAAGATAAGGAATGTGACTAAATTTGGTGGATATAAAAGAACAAAGAACAAAACATATATCACCACATTCTATTCTAAATTTCAGCAAAGTAGTTATTCTCTCCATACTCATCTATGTGACGATCTGGGTACATGAACAAAACAGGATTGTGGCCTGATTGATATTGTTTATCTTCTTTTGTTACAACCAGTATAGATTATTTGTTGCTTAATATTGATTATTTAGATGATTTTTTATTCATTCTTGAGTATATATTGTTTTCTAGGTAAAAATCTCGACTTGGAAGTGATTTAAGCAAAAGAAAGAGATTTGAAGCATATTTGGAGCGTAAAGGGTGCAATTGGAGAGTTACCGATACTTGATTGGAAGTTTGGATAGTTGAGTGGATGACTTAATTTGTTTTTGAGATCACTTCCAACTAGAATTGAACAAAATAAGAACTTTGGGATCACTTGAACATTCTTGGAACTTCAAAGATAAAAATTGGTAGAAATTCAAAGTTGAGGGATCAAACTAAACAGGTTTAAAAGTTGAAGAACCTAAATTTAGATTTGGCTAATATTTACCTCCGATCTCACATAGGCTCAAAGGAGCCAATTTTATTGAGTAACATTATTTAACAACATTGGACACCCATTTAAGTGACATTAAATGAGTCACTTAATTTCACATTTCATTAATTATTTTACACAGCACCACGTAGATTTATATTGTAGCACGTGGTTCTAGATAATTGCCACGAAATTTATCTTTTGATTTAAAACACTGCCAATGCATGATTCATTAACAAATAGTAAAATGAATTTTGAGTTCAAGTATCGTTCCCGGAGAGATTGTACTAATTTAAATTCGAATTAACTTAGTTTTAACCGATATAATTGAAATTTATGATTTTTTTGTAACTAAATTGTAATCTAATAATCTACTTACGAATGCAAGACTCAACTTAACTAAATTAAATGCAAGTTTTTTAAAAAATATGATGATAAATAGCGTACTAAAATCTTGAATCCCCTTATATCAATCTCATTTAATTCCAAAACTTATAAATTTGATAACACGATTCAATTATGAAGATCAATATTTCTAATTTGTTTAACAATCTCTCTCGAGTAGAATGAACATAATTTTATATGTAACCCGACTACGTTTCTATGATATATGTAAACATGTAAAAATGCATTAAAATTTTATGAATACCAGTGTTATTAAACCCGACCCGACATGGCCAGGTCTGTTGAACCGAAAACCCGATGAACTGGGCATCGAGCTAAGCTGGGTAAGGCCATTTGGTCTGAAAGTAAGTGACCCGATTAAAATCAGGTCAATCAGCGATTTTACATAAAAACCGTCGGCGCAATCAGGTTTGAAAATTTCTTTAAAATGCTTGGTCCAAGGAATTAAACTTTCAACATCTAACGAAAATTACCCCTCCCTCACCACTGGGGCATACAATAATATTGTTACTTTACTACTATAATCTATACATAACCCTGTAATTCTGAATATCTTAAAAAATTATAGTCAAATATTTCACTTTATTCTATATACGTATTATGTATTTAATGATTAATTTTAATTAAGATGAATTGAATTTCTAACTAAATTTATAACTTCTAAATATATAAATAATTTGTGACAAATAACTTAAAATCTTTTATTTTCTCTCAAAGATTTTTTTTATATTTTTATATTTATTTTAAATTTTTTAGTAATGACCCATCGATTTGACCACCGATCCACCGGTCCCAACCACTAATCCAAGACCTAGGACCACATTATGGTCAATGTTTGGGCCGGGTTTAATAACTATGATGAATACTTAAAGATCACGTAAAGTATAGTTGCATATTTATATCTCTTATCGGACTTTAGGACAATTGACACTATGTCTAACTTATTTTCGATCTTTCAAAGGTAAAGCAAGCCATAAAACTCATACAATTATAGAGCATATAATTGTAGAGAATTAAATTTATGTCAATCGTTCAATATTTAAAAACGTGTTTTAAATGTCAAAAATAAATAAGATTCAATTATTAAAGGTTCATGATATAAAGTTCATTGTAATCCTAACCCAAAAAGTATTTAGTTACTCGTAATATTGGAATTAAACAAATAAAAGTGGAATGATATCCCAAATTAATTCGAAACGTAACTAATTTTCCTATTCGTGTGCCTTCCATCCTCCGCTGTGGCTTCTGTGCGTATTTATATATATACTAGTGGTGCATCGTGCATTAAACGATTACCGTTATATTTTTTCTAAGTGATTTTGTTAAAATAATAATCTATTAAACGATTACTTAATCTCATACCCAGAATCAATGGAAGATCGCTGAGCGAGAGTTCCAAGATTGCTATTGAAAATCAAAGGATATGTAATAGTTTCAACTTTTTTGTTAAATCCAGCGTGCATATCTTTGACATAGATCATGATTTTTAACCTATTGCCGTGACTAATCAACAACCAAGAAATCGAGTTAATACCTCATGTTTATAAGACCAATTTTGGGGGAAAATAATTTTGATTTGAAAACTGAAACAATTTGACGCCTGAACATTCGTTTGCTATATGCATCATCTGAAGACTCCTAAACGATGTAGTGCAATAACTGTTCAACATGAGCTCTATCTCTCAAACTAAGCACCAAAAAAATTTCACATTATCTTCACAAAACTTCAGAACTGAAAGTGAAACCAGCAGGTCATGGTAAGGGTGTGATTTCCAAGGAACCATGACTCATTAGAAAGACACCCACAACATAGATGATAAGACTAATAAACAGAAATATGCAGCTGAAAAGTAAAAGTTTCATACAAATTTATGAGGCGACTATTTAATAATTTGCATTATTGGATTATCTCTTCTTTATCCAAAACTATTTCAATGTAAAAATTTTCTTGTCCAACACCTACTCAACCTAAAGGTAACAAAGAAAATATGAAAAAATTACTAACAGGAAAAATGACAAAGGAGGAAAACGTAAACCATAATTAATTATGAAAAACCCACCATAAAAGAGATAAGTATCTACAAAATTTAAACATAAATAAACAAAACATCCAGTCCGACATGCATAGAAGAACAAATTAATTGATCCAAGTTAGTGTTGGCCCACTGAGTATTAACATAAGATTGACTTGTTTATCTCTAAACCAATCTCAAACAAGTTATTTTGTAGAGTAAAAAATGAGTTCAGTTTGATTAAATTAGTTATTTGCATGTTACTTAATTTATCAATCTTTTATTAGCTTAACTCATTTATCTAATAAGATAAGCTTGAACAAGCCATGTATGAGCCAATCTCAAGCAAAGTTCAATGGCTCGGTCATTTTACAACCTTAGACACATATCATAAACAAATTTAATCAAACGAATGTCAAATGTTATAGATGAAATCAAATTCAGACCCAGGGGTACATCGGGAACAAAACAAAAATGAAACATAAAATAAATAAATAATAAAAAAAAGAAAAAAAATTCACCTCAAATGCAGTATTGAGATTAAGGTTTGCACATACAATAACAAACTTTTAGCAAATAAAAGATTATTCAAAAATATTTTCCATAACGATAAAATTATTTTTTAAGTCAACAGAGAAAGAAGAATGATAGACAGTAAAAAAAATAAAGATAGAAAAATGTCTGCGAGTCGGCGTTTGTTTGGCCGTATAGTTAGCACCCCACCCCACCCCACCCCGCCCCACCCCACCATACCATACCGTTATAGATTTGATAACCAGCTACAAAAGAAAAAAATTGATTTCCCGAGTCAATCGTGGCAAATACATCAAAAAATGTACAGACTATGAAGTCCAACGCCGCCTGCTGCAATAGGAATTCGACTTATAAATTATTCATCAAACCCCTCATGCCACTATCCAAAATCAGCTCATCATATACATTACGAATAATAACAGCAAAAATCAATGTAGAAGGTAATAAACTTGAGTTTGGTAAGCATAAGTTACCTTTTTTCCCCTAACAAGTACAGAACTTATGGACCTACCAATTGGTATTAACGAGGAGAGTGATGCTTTTATTTTTACAACACATCCTTGCATTTTTTAGTTAAATACATTGAAGAGAAGATCAAGCGATAATATTTCTCAACACACAGAAAGATATATTTATCTATTAACAAGAATCATTAATTCCATGAGCAAGCAATATTTATTGATTCCATTTAATACCATTTACAAAACTCGTAGAAATATATGACCTACTTATAAAATATCTATTAACATAATAATTCTTTTAATTACATGGAGTAAAATTATATTTTATTTGTAAGTTTGATATCACAAAATTCCTTCCTAAAACTCATGAGAAAATATAATACATTCATCATTTGAGGATATCAGCATTTATCGGAGAAAGTCTTGGATATCAAAAAGTAAATTGTATCAACTTATCAATGTCACAAATGCAACATAATTCTGAGAAAAATGGCAAGGTTGTACTTGGAATGACCTCATTATGTTAAACTTTAGGCAAATTCTTCATGGGGAAAAAAACTTCTACTCGAGGAAAATGTGTAATTCTCTTGTAATACAGCACATATTTCAATTAACTTAGGGATCCACAATATGATAATGTCCCTAAATTTAAATCATACAAAATCTGTCATGTAACTCAAGGATACACGATGTAGAAAAAGTGGAAGGGAATTAATGAGTAGCTCCGAATATCAGTATTGACTTTCAACCCTATGATGGCTCCTTTTGCAAAGTGAAACAATTCCTCATGCTTCACGTGCTCAATAGATACTCATTTGTCAACTACTTAACCTAACATAAGATTTCAAATGGTACTAAAGGCAACTCCAAGATTGTGTGTGCTGAGATAAAAAGAATGAAGGGTAATTGATTTTTTATATAGCCGAAAAAAAATAATAAAATTTAATAAAATGATTGCTATCAAAAAGTCAAAAGATTGATCATACAATAATTTATTTACAAGAAAAATACACATGAAAGTTGAAGATCAAATATATGCACACGTCTTACAAACCCTTACAAACCATCGAAAATTAAAGAATATTACAATGGACTTGATCCTTTTACCACGAATTCCAGAAAAGTACAATCCAAGTTGATTAATATTCTATTTTTCGATTTAATTGCATTCCAGTCTTTCATTATCTTTATTCAAATATAATAACCAAACTAACTAAAGTTCTAAATTCTAATTTCTATAACTAAATTTTGAGCTTGCCACATACACCAAAATGGAACCAATATTTCATTTGAACATACAAACAAAAGGTTCAAAAAGACAAACACATAGCCCCAAAACCCCCTAATTGTATGATAGGATTTCCTCATCACTGGTGGACTTAAATAACACACCTAATCGAAGATTTAAAACGCACATATGATTTCAACAACTGTAGGGTTTTTGAATTTTAAGAAAAGAAGAAGCGAACAAGACATCATCGATTGAAATTTAGGGACAAGGTTCCAATCATATGAAGAAGCGCCAAAGAAAAATTGTTCACCAAAGGGAATACAGGATGACTAAATCGTAGAGAATAACAAACGGTGAAAATAATCTGTGATTTTGTTACCTATGGTTTGATTTCAAATGGGCAGTAAGAACAACTATGGAGAGAGTGAAAGGGGGTCTGAGAGGTAGAGAGAGAAAACAAAAGAGGGGAAAATAAGATCTAAGAAAATTCAAATAGAAAAGACAGTCGAAATTAAACAGCAAATAGTAAAGAGAGAAGAAGAAATGACAGGGCTTGAATGATTGTGTAAAGACGGGAGTAAAGATGTATGAGAGCTTGTGTGGAGAAATGGAGAAATCATGTCTTGTGAGAAGAAAACTATGTAATGCTTGAGGAGGAAAAATGTAAAATTAGTATATATGACATCAACATGATACAAAGATGATACATAATGAATAGTAACAAACTTTGCTCTTTTATATATTGTAGGGATATATATCCTTGGTTGCGTTTTCTACTCCTTTTTATTCCATCAGCCGCCAATCCCTATATCTTTTTCCGTGCATGTGTGTATATGGATAAAGATATTTGTACATAAAAAATCTATCAAATTATTTACCCCCTCACATGCATGCGGGCCCCGCATGAGTAAAAAATCTCAAAATGTGATCTCCACCCCCTATTATGAGTAGTCGATAAGAGATTTGATAAAAAAATTCAATACATATATCACAGACCGCGTATCTATTATCTTCCAGCGGCCCAAATCTTTTGTGGAAAATGGAATCCAATTCCTTTTATAATTTCAGCCGTCCACCTTTTTCCATTCCTCTCTCTCTGTTTGCGTGTCCTGTATGCAGCCGCCAACCTCTTTTCCAATTGAGAGTGCAGAAAGATAAGAATTTCCTTGCAATTGGGCTTTGATCCCATTTTCAATTGGTTTTCAAGCCCAATTTGATTGTTGTTAAACTCCTCCAGCCACTAATTTTTCTTTTTTAAAAAGTCTTTTACGAGTATGTTTTATTACAAGCATGAAATTTGTGTGAAAAGTTAATAAATTTTAGACAAATTAAATGCCTTGAAATTATTTGTATGGAGATTATTAAATAAATGTGTTTGATTGATTTAGTTTTTAATTTAGAAAATATTATACTTGTTCATTTTCTATTGGTGACTAGACGAGAGAGAGGGATAGATGAGAGAGATAAAGAAAGTAAATTACCTGAAGAATAAAAATTCACTTCTCCTTAAAGAAAATATTTTCTTTATTTTCAAAGAAAATATTAGGGGTGAGCATGGTTCGACTTGGTTCGGTTCTAAAGAGAATCGAACTAAACTCGAATATTTTGGTATTTATTAAATGGAATTGTCGGGTCCAGATTTAATTATGGGATCGTTTAGTTTGGTTCGATTCGGTTCTCGAGTTCCGTACAATAATTAACTTTTTCTAATATTACAACAACGCTATATTAATTCGATTATGACATATTTAATCTTAACTCTTATAAAATAACGTAGTTCAATCTCGTGATATCTTTTGTACCTCTCTTTGTTGAGTTCTTCATATATTCGACTGTTAAAATTATAGGAAGAGGAAGATGAAGAGTTCACAATAATAAAACTACAGAAACAATACTACTGTAGAATAAGAGATTTGAGTAAAAGTTAGATCAATTTGATTAAGTTGGGTTTGACTGAAAATTAAAAATAATAAAATCATATTTTGGGTTTGAACTAAATTAATTAGTTAGTAAATTTATTTAAAAAATAAAATAATTTGACTTATTTAAGATAAAAAATTAAAAAAATTAGAGAGATTCGATTCTTATTCGATTTTTCGGTTCTTGGTTTAGAACCGAACCGAACCCCCCGGTTCTCGATTCAGATACACATTCGAGTATTTAATTTAAGAATAACTGCTTAGTTCGATTCGATTCGGTTCGGTTCGGATCCGATGCGATCCAATTCTGTTTGGGAGTTTGTTCAGCTATATACAATATGGTCACGTGACTAAAAGTAAGAAATTATTTTATGTAGAAAAAATTGGCAATCAAACAACATAGGAGTAGGAAATTATGTGGAAAAAACACATTTTTCATAGAAAATATTGACAATCAAATGCAACCTAATTTATTTAGAATTTGATTGCAATTTACTTTCCATGTTTAAAGCCGATCTTATGTGGTGCTTGTCCTTAAATTTCTGACGTGTAGAATTTGATCCCAAATGCCAAGTTGGGCACGTCTAGTATCGGATTTCCTGTGCCCCAAAAGTGTTTGTCCTCGGTTCTCCTCTTTAGGAATTTTCATATGCACCGGAGCATAGAATTCTTCATCATTCTGATTTACTAGTTAAATATATAGCCCCTTTTTGACCGGGAGAAACTCAATGGATGGGAGAAACTCAATGGATGGTTATGATGCCCTCTTCTCATTCACAAAATCCATTATTTTTTGGACCAAACCTAATGAGAAGCTCTAGCCAGATGGTTACTCATTGTGTTACCCTAATTTGTGGCCCAGAAAACACTAATTTCCAGTAACTATTTGCACATTCCAATTGTCTGCAAATCCTGTCAAGGTTCGCATATGATGCCACAATGAAACAAAGATTCTAAAGTTGCCCCCACAATTCCACGATCAGAAACTGAAAATCAAGCCATGGAAATCTGGGGGTGGGTGTGTGGGGTGTAAACAAGAAGTCATCCACTCATCAAGATGCCTTTGGTCCATAAGCTTGTGGCATTGGCCAGTCAATAAAAATCATGCTATCAACTTTCCGTTGTGTGATGGCAAATCTTAACCAGCGAACTGACCGATTTTCTCTTTACAGATAAAGTCAGTTTTAAGCACTTCTTGAGTTCAATGTGCTTTTGGGTACCTAAGCATGCACTTTACGCACTTCTGTGCCTGGTTGGCGAGGCCCTTTTTCGTAGGCTGGGCTATTGAAGTGGTAACTTCACTCTTTTGGAGGGAACCCTTTGGAATTGTGATTCCATCCGAGCTCAAATGTACTAAAAAAAGTCTTCTTTGTTGGCACGAAGATCGTTGATGATATTGTTTCTTTTTGGATTATCACATTTCCCCGTCACAAATAAACAGACATTCTTGTGATTTCTATGTACTTGTTTCTACTTTTTAAAGAAATAGAGAAAACAATAAGTTTATTGGAGTGCCACAAATTTAAAACCGTAACTTATAAGATTGTAAGATAGACGATTCTAATTTTATTAAAACAAACTGTTTACACGCATTCCTAAATTTTCATATTGCATGTACTTCTTCAAACCATGACAAAATGGATGATATTGACCTCGAAAAATGGTTCCGACACGTAGCCAACAAAACGAGATTCCACGTAAACTCCTTTCTGCGCACAGTAACACACCGTTAGTCACTCGTAGCCTTTCTTGGTGGGGGTGGAAGCCACGCGAGTACTCCGATAGTCAAGTCAGTGTTTCAGTTAAGTCGGAAAATGTCGCCCGGAGATAAGTCAATCACCGGGACGTGGGTGAAAGTTACGCAAATATAATAAAGGGCTCTTTTAAGAAGACTAAAAATGCCAAGGTTTCAGGTTTCAACCCCTTCTTACCATTGTGTGGAGGTATTTATACTAGTTAACGGAAGAGGAGAACCACTGGATAAGGGGCTACGTGGCTTCAGATCCCGGTTGGACCATCCTTTCGTAGGCGTCAGTTTGTTAATCGGTAGGTTGGCGAGTATTAAATGATCTCTGACACAACAATTGAGTTGACTGTTTGTAGCCTGCCACACGTTCATCAGTTACTCAATGATTCGATTTTGGATAGATATCCTTACAAAAGATCTTGGTTGAGGTGTGGTGGGGCGATTTGTGAAATATAGTAAATATGGAGCACGGTCCTTTGCATCCGCCGCGGAGGCGGATGAGTTCGGTTCTTCTGAGAGGGGCGGTGGTGTTTTCAGTTCGGATTCACCGTTTCAGTTCGTCCGCATGAATTCAGTTTGGACACTTCATCCCATCACGTGACATCGAATCAGTTCGTTAAATACGTGGCGGATGAGGTGGAGGGTCCTAGGAGGCCTGTAACAGATGACATTGGCGATCCTTAATTTTATTTACTTAAAATTAAATTTAGTAGGAAATTCAGTATTTGGAATGATTTCTACGCAATAAGAATCTAGTAGGATACCCTAATCTGCATTTTTATTGTTTAAAATATCATTTTATCAAAAAAAGGTGATTTCATGCATTGATTTCAAAATACTCATTGTCTAGTCTAACTTGAATGGGTCAAAACCAAAATTGTTGCTCGACTAGAGTTATCTGAACGATTTAAGACTCATCAATCTTGCCACTCAATTGCATAGTCAAGTCATGAGTCGAAAAAGTTAGAACTTCGATATCAATTCAATCTAAATTTCAAAATCACTTCACATTGCTTTTCAAAGTAAAAGACTTTTACAGAGACCTTAAGCAATTATATTTGGTGTATATTTCGTTCTTGTTTTTTAGTGAATAAGACATCGACTAAAGATTGACCAAGCTAATATACCAAAAAAACTACCAACAATATTTTGATGTATTTTCAATTTTTCCATCTTTTGTTCTATCATATTCTTAACACTATGGATGAACCATTTATTCAATTCCTAAAAAAGAGAGTTGTTACCAAAGATCATGGAAATATAGAATTTACTAGTTAAGATCAATTCTTATTATTTCACATTTAGTGTTAAATTTATATTTAGCTCTTGTTTGGTAGGAATTAAAATAAGATTTTTAACGAACTTTGATATTAATTTATGAAATATATGATTAAAAAATTGTGAATTTCATGTGATTAAAATTTATTATTAATGCTTACTTTCCAAAATCTCAAGTCTTTTTCATGTATGTTCTTATTCCATTTGAACAGTGTGCCGATAGCTACAATCAACAGTGCGCATTTGAACGACGACTGAAAATCGTCAACGGAAGTTCATTTTGGGTCCCACCACTATTGACGATATCTTCGGTTTACACTTCTCCTTCTGTCCAGAGTGGCCCCGCTTTTTATGCCTCTAGAAATGCAAAAGTGGGACCACTATTTCATCCCAAGTTTAACAGTTTAATTTAGCTAAAAATGTTTTAAAATCTTAAATCAAAGTCATACAATTCAAAATTTTTATCAATTTTTCAAACCCATATTTCGTTAAAATTTATTAAAAACATTTTTTAACAAAATCAAACATGAACTTAGTTATAAGTAATTTTATTTAGCCCCGTTTGGTTTTGATTAAAATAAAATTATTAGTAGATTTTAATAAAAATTAATAGAATGTATAGTTGAAAAGTGATAAAAAAAAAATTTATGGATCCTACAAATGTATGATTCAAAATTAATTCGAAAAAAATTTAAAAAATGAAGCTCAAATAGCTTAATAAAAATAAGTAATTTTATCATTTATAAATAAGATAAGTTATCTAAACGTGATTAAAAACAAAAATTCTTTAAAATATATTTAAATATTTAGCTAAACACGCTGTTAAATCGTGTACCGTGAGACATAGGTCCATGTTTGGTATAAACTAAAATTTGACTTTGATCTCAATTAAAATTAAAAAATAATTTAAATTATATATTTAGCCCCTATTTCTCAACAATTATATGTGAAAAAACAATATTTTGAATGTTATTTTTACGATTAATTGGCTAAATGGTCACTGAACTTTTCGTAAAGTTTTCACAAAATCACTGAATTTTAAAAATGTCCTCGTTAATCACCGAACTTTGAAAATTGGTGCGTAAATGATGCTTGCAAAATTGGAAGAATTTGATTAAGTGTCTAACGATATGCTGACGTGGCACGATATTGTAAAAAGAAAAGATAAGCTAAAATTACAAATATCAGAATTTATGTGTAGGTCGTCCATACATAATTTCATGGAGACGTAATCTTAAATTTCAAATCTCTCAACACAAATCGTTGATTTCCGCTTCATGTCTCCTTACATTTCGAAGTAGCCCCCCAAGATGACATTTCGTATTTTTTTTTGCAATGATGTGCCACATCAGCCATATTATTAGACACGTCATCAAAATCTTCCAATTATGCAAGTATCGTTTACGCAGTGAATTAGTGATAGATGTGGTATCAACTTTCAAAGTTCAGTGATTAATCAGGACAATTTTGAAATTTAGTGACCACGTGGGAATTTATGAAAAGTATAGTGATCATTTAGAGAATTAACACTCAAACGGGGAGATTCACAACTTTTAAACCACGTAAAATTTTTATTAAAATTTATTAAAAATTTGATTTTAATTTATAAGTTTTCTTTGTGGACCAAAATTAGTCACATAGAGGTCGTTGCCACGGCACTGTGCCGCGTGGCGTCTTTTCGAAGAAGACACGAATATAACACTTGCTTTCGTCCTGTGGCCCTCAACTAACGGCGACGTCAGAAAACTCAGTTAGAAAAGGAGTAATTGACAAACGACGTTAATTATTGTGGGCCTCTTTAGTGACGTCGCATGTTTCGTGTGAGGCCCATATGAACGACCACATGACTGCCGGTGGTGCTTTTTGCTCACAGGTGATCAAAAGTGAGTCAGAATCCGGACAAAACGTGCCGTTCACACGATTGTAAAAGTGGACTAGCATCCCACTCTCACTCCAACTATTTCCTTTGGGAATGATGCTCCTTGGAAAACTCAAGGACAATGGTGGAGACTGGAGAGATAAGGTGATATGACATATAATAATTGGGTATTGTATTTTTATTTTTTTATAAATTGTTCAATCATGTGTCGACACGTGTTCTTTATTTTTAATTTATTTTTGAATTTGTTTGTGTAGCACAATTGTTCCTTTCATGACTACCACATTAGACTAAGCCCCTGTTTGAAATTTATTATAATTAAATTTTGAATAAAAATATATTTTGTAATAATAATTATTTGAAAAATATGTGATTAAAATAGAAGAAAAAGTTTTAGATTTATTTATAATATTATTTTATTAAAAAATAAAATAAAAATACATTTTGGATTTAATGGAATTGAAACACCGGGCTAAATAGTTTTTTCCTTTAATTCATAGTAAATTGCGGTGTTGGCTGAGTTTATTAATATTCCTAGACCAATGCTATTTGTCATTTACCATAGATGATAAGTTCGATTACATTTAATTCAAATTTGTATATTTAATTGAATATATATTTGTATTCATACATAGACATATGATGATGATCATTAGTGATGGCAAATATTGTTTTGGTCAAAAATCTAATCATGAGAGAAAACATGCATTAAAGAAATTTTGCTTAGGACGAAAATTCACGCATGAGATAAATAACCATTCTTTGACTTGGAGGATTATTGTTATGCATCGCGAGTTAGGCTCCCACGTGACCATACTTGGACTTGGGAGAGTAGTGTTATGTTTCGACACCTAAGCTCCCTCGTGGCTCAACTGACTCACTGAAGCCATGTGGCATCCCAGTGGAGTAGTATCTACCAAAGTCCAGACAAATCTGACCTATCGAAGCTCACTCTTACCAAAGCGATTTATGAGGCTGCCCCACTTCCAAAGTCCCTTTGCTAAAGACAAATCTGTAGTCGAAATGAAACTTCTTTGCTGAGGTGGCAGGGTTCAACGAAGTAGAATTCGATACTCAACTTAGGCTGATGATGATTTTAGTCGAAAGATCTTGAATTTATGAAATCCTTTTAAAATGATTTATTGGATTTTTTTAATGAGTAGAAAGGTTCATCTTGTCAGCATAGGTAATGGGGCGGTCGCTTCCATTTTGTGATATTTAATTCGCCACATGCTAGTAAAATCAAAATTGATATTTAGGATGTGATGCTTTGATAAAGGAGATGAAACCACGTGTCCTCCCATCCAATATGCAACACTATAAATATCCTCAATTTGTGTCATTTGTGGTAATGCAAAAATATCACTACAAGCCAAATATTCTCTTTCTTTTTTATGAATCTTGGGTTTTTAGTGTTTGAGAATTGATCTTGATATTGAGTTTGGTTCTTAGTTGGTCATTCATTATCATGTAATTTATCTTATATATTTCGTCGGAATCTGAACATTTTTGTCTCGTACTATAAAGCTTCTTTTACGTCCAATATTGTCGATTGACAATCGTTCCACGTTTTTTGGAATTAGCTTGAGAGAATGTGAGTGTGCCCGGTATCTATTATCCATGTCAACGGTGAAAAAAAAGGAGATCAACAAATATCATTATTCATTCCTAAATTGCAATTTTCAATTTCTTGATTAATGGGCACCACATTTTTGAAACTAGGCTAGAGAAAAGTTAAAAAGGGATTCATCTCACGTCTTTTTCAAATTAACTTGTCATTCGGTTTCCAATTGCTAATTTAGCATATTTTTTTTTTTTTTTTTTTTTTGGAGTAACTATGGATAGTCTTCCTACGTGGCTATATGTAGCGGTTCGTAATTTGATACACAAATCAATAAAAAGAACTATCATGTTAATGTATCAAATCACAAACTATCATACACGAGCCACGTAGAAACACATCAAATAGTCTTCAATGCGAGTAATATTATTCATTACTGTCTTATTAATTCTAAAGAAAAATAGCTATCTTCTGTACTCCTCAATAATTTGTCCTTCTCCTCCGAGTAATAACAATTAAAAGAGTCAATAATTCAATTGGGATAGGAGCGAATAATGCTTCGGGTTAGAGACTTGTACAACGTGCTATAAGCTGGCGGCAGAGTATGTTCTCGATAATTAGTATAAATATTTATCTAATTCTCTAGTTAACAAGTCCAATCAACTGCCCGTTCAAATTCTATCATCTTACTTGATGTTCACCAATTGTAATGATGTGCCAAAAAAAAAAAATGGTTAAATGTGTAAATCATTCGATGAAAAAAAACACTTCATCCTAGAATGATACAGGGGAGTATCATAAGCTGAGATTGACCAGTGATTAATGAGTACTACCATCCAGGAAATTATGTTTTGGCTTAATTATGATTATGATCCACTGAAAGTAGCATTTGGAGCAAAAACTAATAAATAATTGGTGCTTAGCTAGCTTGATTAACTGAGAGTGGTGAAGGTTTGTACTAGGCTCAATTATTTGTTAGCACTATCTAATTCTAATTTATTACAAATATAAGTCGTGTTCAAAAAGACGTGATTAGACTTTGGGCTCGTTTAGTTGGGGTTTTGGAAAAATTAGAAGACATTTCTTATACTAAAACTTCACTTTTTGGATATATTTGAATAAATTTAAAAGCATAAATCTTGTCAAATGGACCCTTAAAATTTTGCAACCATGTTACATGTACATCATTTTTTACATCATTTTTTATACTTTGTCACGTGACAATATATCATTGGAAAGTTTAAATTTTTAAAACTTTCCACTCAATCATCATTTGCCACCACTTGGAATGTCAACAATAATGTCAACAAACGAGCGTACATATGATATTTTCCAGATTTTTTTTCTAACTTTCCATTTTAAAGTTTTGCAAAAGGAACATATTTGCACAACAACTCAAACTTGCAATGTATAGTCTTTTTGAAAGGAATATTATTCTCGTACCAACGTAGGCCAAACATAATTATTCTCCTCTAGTAGGATTGCTTATTGTAAAGTTCGAAATTGTTGAAAATTTATGAAACAATTATTTACAAGTAAATCCGACTCTTGATAGTTGGGTTTGTAGTATTCGATTCAAACTATCTAGTTAAGGTTTGTAAGTTGTAATTTTGAGTAGATTCTTCTAAATTATGTAACACTCCTTTGTTAGAACAACTTTGTCACGATTCAAGCTTTCATGACTTAAATTGGTTAATTGAAACTTCATGTAACAATGTTTTTTCATGGATACTTACTATCGTTTTGAATCTAATCTATTATTACTTGTTCTCAATTGAATGTTGGATTACAATAACTTGACTCATCATATAGGGTCAATAAATTCACTATTTCGTCGTTAAAAAACCATCTTATTTAAACATTAAGTAAACAATTAACTTTAAAATATAAATTAGACATTTTCACATTTTCTTGTGTTTAATTAAAATAAATCAATGTATTTTTCATATGTTCCAAAGAACAAAATGAAGAAAAAAGACAAGGGCATATTAGTAATAATGCCCTCCCTCTCTCCCTTATATATATGACAAGACACCAAAGGAATGATATTATCAGCATCATTTGGTACTTTCTTTCCAATTCGAATACAGCTGCATTAATGGCTTATGAGGCGGAGAAGCTGAACGGAGAGCCACCAGCCGAAGACAGATGTCCGGTCGAGGAGGTGGCGTTGGTGGTGCCAGAAACCGACGACCCCACACTCCCAGTAATGACATTCCGTGCATGGTTCCTTGGCTTGACATCTTGCACAATCTTGATTTTCCTCAACACTTTTTTCATATACAGAACACAGCCTTTGACCATCTCCGCCATTTTGATGCAAATAGCGGCCCTTCCCGTGGGCAAGTTCATGGCTGCTACACTGCCCACGAAGCAGTACACTGTGTTTGGACGGTGGAGCTTCAGCC